>QFEQ01000046.1:0-105425 GCA_003316335.1 Hemileccinum impolitum
CACCCTTCTCCAACCCCGTGTCTTTCCCTCCCTCCCCCTCCCTTTCATTTTCGAAAGCGAACCACGCCTGCATCCGTTTGCACTCCATCTGTCCCAATGTCCTCGACCCAAAACCGCGTCTTCATTCTGCCGTTACAAAACTCGCAACCACAGCCAAACTGGTCGATCGCAAAGGCACGCTTCTCACACCTCTCATCCTGCCTCATATGACACCACCCTGCAACAGTCACATCTCATCTCACCCACTCCACGTTGCCATCACCAACCGGCACCCTCCTTCTTTCATCCACCAATTTACTTGACATCACCGATCCAGACGTGCGCTCCGCTCTTGTCTTGCGAGTAATGCGCTACGTTTCCTTTCACCCCTGGGGCTCTCTCCGTGCAGATGCAGACAGGCGCAACCGCAGCATACATCGCATCATTCGCGCTTTGTGGACCCAAGACCCTTCTCAATTCACCAAATTCACAGCCGGTGCCGGCGTCCTCTGGTCCCCCGCTATATTCAATCCGAATAGATCCCTTAGGGTCGGAAATCAATGCATCCATTCCACCCTCCAACCCAACGACCGCTTTTGTTGGTTGGCCTCACGATTACCCCCCTTCTTCAAAAACCCACAACAAGGTGCTGGCTCCACAGCCAAACTGGTAATCGACCTCACCGAACAACTCAGATCTGCCGCATCCTCCAATCTTCCTACCAATCCTCTCCAGATCCTTTACGATGGCCGTTTCTTGCTTCGCATCGACCCTTCCCAGATGCCAACGCACGTCATGTCTGCCTTGCAGAAACACGACAAGACGGCATCCATCAAAGTCCTGCCGTTCACCCAGTACTACTTGCCCAAGATCGTACTCCAGCATGAATCACTTCCCGACCAAGTTTTGGCGGTCCCACAAGAGGAAAACGTTGCGGATGAAACTGCATCCCCTTCATGGATCTCCATTCGGTGGATCCGCCTCCTGGATGCGGTGTGATCGTATACAGACTTTCTCAGTTCGCTGTAAATTGAACTCTTGCGGCCCACCGTGTGGTAATGCGAGCGAGTAACCTCCAACATTGTGAGATCATGGCCTGACGTTGGAATCATCCACAACATCGTGTATAGCTCCCTCGTGCACCCATGTTTTGTGCTACCTTGACTGCTATCAGAATCAAATAAATGTATACTCTCAGAGACCATTCAGTAATTCAGTCGCAGGCCCATGCAACGGAAAGACCTTGCCTCCATACTATTGGGGCATATTCGGTATGACAGGATCAAGACACCGTTTCAAAAGTCAAACTTGATACTATGATTCTCCATCTGTCAAAGTAGCGAGCTTGCTCGTGAGGAAGCACATCAGCAATCGAAAACAATTCTCACAGTAATCTCCCCGCCCCGATATGATCCCCGCTTTTTCTTGTTTTTCTCCTTGCGGAATCCAGCACCGCGTGTCACGACCAGGTCGCGATGTGCCCGTTCCCCGTAATCATTCACTGCCCCGCCCTGGGACGGTTACAATCTTGCGCTTGCAGGTGACGGTGTACTACTTACCCTTGCCTTGTAGCCATTGTCCAGCATCAGCTCGGATGCTGCATTCTGGATTTTTACTCGCTGGAATCGTTCCTTGGCCCTTGGAGATGGTTTTTCTTTATTCTGGGCGCCGGCTTGTTGCGAAGCCGTAGCTGCAGCTTCATTTTCAGAAATTTTACGCTTTTTCACCACATGCATATCCTCTTCTTCTTGTGACTCGGAGTCTGATTCGTCTTCGGATTCAGAGCTTGATTCTGATGTGCTCTTAGCCACAGCGGTTGTCACAGCAGCTTTTTCCCCAGAAATTTTGCGCTTTTTCCCCGTAGATTCTGAGCTTGATTCTGAAGTGCTCTGGCTCTTAGCCTTGGTAGTCTTCGTCATATTTGTGGCAGGCTGCTGATTCGCGTTCTCTTCGTCGTCGCCTGAATCCGAGCTGCTAGAGGACAACTCAGCTTCGGAACTATCTGAATCTGAGCTGTCTGAATCAGAACTGTCCGACCCAGAGCTCTTGCTCTTATCCTTGGCTACTTTAACCACGTCCTTGGTCGACTTCTTTGGTATTTGAGCGACTTGACTGGCTGCCTCCCGAACATTTTCTCCGACTAATACGTCGATTAACACCGAGAAGGTAGAGGAGAACAACACAGCAAACCGGATGACAATGTCACACTTGTATCACGTTCAACAGGTTTGTTCGGCGATTTCTTGGATATAACCCCACTGTCCGAGTCAGCTGCACTGTCGTCCTCACTTTCAGAACCTAACATAGAATAGGATAAACCGTAGCGAGTGAGTTGACATGAAGCTTACTAGAGGTGTCTTTGGATTCTTGAGAGCTGATTCAAGTTAGTGCCCTGCACGCTGACCCCTCTGGACCACCCACCTCGAGTCAGAACTGGATGAGCTGTCCTCTGGATCGGATGAGGAACCTGGTTACGTGTTTGCACGAATGTTGATGTAAACACGATGGTAGAGAACCTCACTATCAGAAGAAGTATCAGAGTGCCCAGACGAAGCTAACGCGGAAACTTAGTCGCGACAACAGAAATGCCACAGGTCCAGATACATACAATCCGTGTCTCTACTAGCGGTCGTGTGATTGACTTCCCCAGAAGGTAGACCAAGGACTACTCACGATTTGATGTTTGCCTTGGTCTTCCATTCTTGAATGATATCCTCGAGCGGTGGTCCTTTTTGTTCTATATCATCGCGGAGGTCGACAACAGGTTCAGCTGCCTTTTTGACGGCCTCCGCGGCCTTATTCTGGGATTGCTGCTTCAGAAAGCGATAAACCAGAGAATACGTCGCTGTGAAGCGAAGTTGTTCAGCTGCGAACACGCGTTTGGCGGGTTGGGGCCATACCAGCAATATTTCCTTCCATTGGCTGACGATTTGGTAGGAAGTGGTAATAAATGAAAAGAACTGGCGCGATTCCCACATTGACTAGACATGTCTTCCGTCAAGGGCCCCGGGCCATCCCCAGGTCGGTTCGATGGTTCATCCCTCCGCATTGCCATCGTGCACGCCAGATGGAACAAAGTCATTATCGATGCCCTCGTCACAGGTGCGATCTCAAAGCTCAAGGAATCTGGTGTCAAGGACACCAATATCGTGGTACTTTCCGTTCCGGGCAGCTATGAGCTGCCCATCGCGTGTTCCAAGTGCGTCGTCCTCCATTCCATTCCATACCTACGTACAATGAGCCCCGGGGTAGAATCATCACAGGCTCCCGCACACAGACAGGATCGTCTGCCACGGATTTGCTTGGCTTCGGGTCCACCACCACCCCCGACGACCCCTCGTCTGCAGAATCACCCACAGTCCCATTCGATGCAGTCATCGCGATCGGTGTTCTCATCAAGGGTGCGACCATGCACTTTGAGTACATTTGTGACAGCGTTTCGCATGGTCTCATGAAGGTCCAGCTGGACACGGGTGTTCCAGTCATTTTTGGCGTCTTGACGGCCCTCAACGACGATCAGGCGTTGGAACGTGCAGGTATCGGTAGAGGGGAGAACAGGGGTCACAATCACGGCGAAGATTGGGGACTGGCTGCGGTAGAAATGTCAACACAGTGCAAGGGATGGTCGGTGGGGTCGTTCTCATAGACGGTGAAGAAACAAATCGATTGTTGTACTGTATCTTGAATGAGACGCGCACTGGCAATCTCAATTTGGCTTGTTGGTCTCATCATCAGACGACGCTATACTTCACCACCGTCGCATTCGACACATCCGTAACGCACGAATGAAGAAAAAAGTACGTACCGTCATTTCATCCATAGAACGCCTGGCTGTACTCTTCTTTCGAGGTTCTCTTAATGGGCGCGTCGGGCAGCGGGAAAACCTCCATGCGTTCCATGATCTTGTGAGCCAAAACGACGCTTCATCCACTCAGCAGTCCTGGCTGACGGCCTCTGGATCAGTTCCAACAATCCAGCATCTTTGACGTCCCGGCTAGGCGCCACCATTGACGTTGAGCAGAACCACGTTCGGTTCCTTGGCGATCTCATTCTCAACCTATGGGATTGCGGTGGTCAAGACGCCTTCATGGACTCCTATCTTTCCACGCAGCGCTCAACTATCTTCTCGCATGCGGGTGTGATGATCTACGTTTTTGACGTGGAAAGTCGTGAAATGGCCAAGGACCTAGAGTACTATCACGACTGCCTCGACGGTTTATCCCAGTTTAGCAAAGATGCGAGCGTATTCCTCCTAGTCCACAAGATGGACCTGGTCCGCGAAGGTGAACGATCCATTGTTTTTCAGCGAAAGGTTGCAGAATTGGAGAAGGCAAGCGGTGATTTCCCTGTCAAGGTGCTCGGGACAAGCATATATGACGAAACTTTGTTCAAGGCATGTATATTGTCAGGTCTCTCTATCTTTGACTAGTCTTGTCTAATGTACTGTAACCACAGGCTTGGTCTAGCATCGTCAATACGTTGATACCCAACGCTCGAAACCTCAACAAGCATCTACGAATAGTTGCGGAAGCTTGCAGTGCAACGGAAGTCATCCTCTTTGAGCGTGCCACTTTTCTAGTCATCGCTACGTCATCGTCCTCCGATCCATCCGATCCTACAGCATCCCACTCGTTACATCCAAAACGCTACGAACGTACCTCGGAGTTGATCAAGGTTTTTAAGCAATCGTGTTCGCGGCTACGTGAAGAGTTCCATTCCCTAGAGATGGAACTTGCGGAGTTCACCGCTGTTCTGGACGAGATGACAAAGAATACCTATGTCTTGGTCGTGGTTCATAATCCCGTCGTTGGTAAGGAGTTTGAGTGAATCATTCCATCTGCTAAGTTTGCTGTTCAGAAACCGCAGCAATCAAGATGAACATTCGAATGGCGAGGAAAAAATTCGAAGAACTTCAAGGAGACACATTGATAACGTAGGAAGAACTAGCTTGTGTTGTCCCAGGCACTGGGTTTTATATCTTATGACGAAGGTCTTGTTTGTGACATCTCTATGCCACAGCGGAGGTGCGTGTGTCGGTTTAAGTGAAAGTTCAGACCTTGAAACATCATCAGGTGGCAGCGATATCGGTCTGCAGATGTGTCGGGTTAAGTAGACCTTCATGCATAAAAAGAAGACCCGGCATTTATTACGAAGAAAGAACATCGTTTCACAGGACCCAATTTGTCCGTGTCTGAGGCATTGCTGATGGTCCTGACTATTACCGCTGCGGTCGGGGGAGTGCATCTCCAAGGCACCGCCCTTGGATGCGTTACTACTTAGTGTGCGTTTGATGCATCAGCTAAAGGTGATGCCACTGCCACTGATCTGGGACACCAGAAGTGGATAGTTTGGCGACGGAAGTGAAGTGGTGTCATGCATACCCGACCAACATGTGATATGCTGAGAAGCTCAGGATCCGGTTTTCAGTGATCATGATGAAAGGTCGGGGTAATGCAGGGCATCAGCCAAAGCTCATACATACCGGTCGCACCACAGGTGGAGTTAGTTCCTATGTCAACTTGATCCCAAATTCCCTTTTCAGAATGGTTTATCCTGTAGGGTCCTTAGCTTGCACTACCAGAGTTGAGCTCTTGTGTGCCAAGCCATCATGGCTACTTTTCACGGCCCCGATCCACGCGGGATACACTACCTACGTATGGAAGCCAGTACTTTCGGGGAATCACAGAACTGATATATTTGCGCACAAGGTTTAATACGTGATTGTTGAGAGGTGTTCTGAGGTGCTGCCTCAACGCATAGCTCCCGGAGCGTCCCCTTATAAATAAGCGGGAAAGGCTTGTTGGAAGTACCAGTGTTGTCCACCATTTTCCCTCCCTCGTCCTGAGATATGGGTATTCCTGACATCCCAGCGGACAAAGCAGAGCTCCTGTCAGTGCTGCTCGAGGCAGTCTTATATGGTAAGAGACCGCTGATGGTGACCCGTGGGGGAAAGTACACTGACGATTGTTGTACAAGGTTTCTCGTTGTTGATGTTTGGAGGGACGATCTGGGCACTGGTGTCTCAGCGCTCCACTAACCGAGTTAACCGTAAGATGTTTGCGGTAGCATGCGCGTTGCTGCTGCTTAGTACTGTGGTGCGCGACGTCTCTTCGGTTTCCTGGATGTTAACCGGACAGATTTCCTGCGAATATACAGCATATGGTGATCGACATCATAAGGGTCGTGCAAGGTTTGATCTTGTACCGAGATAGCTACCCTGGAGGACCTATCATGTTTTTCTTGGACGCGTCGCAATGGACGTTTGTCTCTAAGAACTACCTATTTACTGCACAGACGCTCATAGGAGATGGGGTTGTCGTAGGTTTTTCATGCGTTCGGATGAATATCATTCACTAATCCCATTGCAGCTTTACCGCTGTTATGTGGTATGGCAATCTAAATTCGTCATGATTTTGCCTGTGCTACTTTGGTGTGCTGTTGTCGGTGCGTAATGCCCATGTTTTGCTAAAACCGATTCATTGATGATACCTTATAAAGTAACTGGAATCGGAAGTCCATATACTGCATCACGAGTGGGGCAAAACAACGTCTTTAGTCGGAGCCTAGCGCGATGGATCACATCGTTTTACGCAACGACGTTTACGACCAATTTATTGACGACTCGTATGTACCCGCGTTTCAGATCTATGAATATTGAACGGTACTTCTGAACTTTCTTTCCTTTATTCTTTTCTTCTAGTTCTATTGGCTTACCGCATCTGGTACATTGACCAGAAGGCCACGAGACTGCGTGGTCCCAGAAGGTCCCGACTGCAGCCCATATTGCACATCATTATTGATGCTGGCATGATTTACTCGTTCACCCTTCTTGCGGAGATGATCTGCTTTTCAATGCAATCCAACGCTCAATACGTGATTTTAGACATGGTCAGTCATCATGCGTCATGTCTCGCTGGTTAAAGATAATCGACTCATTGAAACATTTACTTATTGTCGACTGCCAAGATCACACCCGTCATATCCATCACGTTTTACATGGTCATCATCCGTGTCGGGGTAACGAATTGGCGAATTGGGCGAACCACTGGCAGTGGATGAACACAACCGGATCTAGGCACCTGTCCACTCGAAACACACTTGGCGTCGACCAGGAAAGCAGAAGGCAACTCCATATCACGACATCGTCAGAGCATAGGACCGACAACTGTCGACGCCTTGCAATGATTTCGGACCCGACAGTTATTAATAGCGAGAGCGTTGGGAGCAATATTGGTCTTGACAGCACGCCGGGACCTGCGGTATGACCTTGTTTGTCAACCGACACGTGCTCATTTCTTCGTATCAACCACTTAGAAGGCATCCTCCAGCTCATGGTCGCACAATGGAAAAAAAAACGCCACGTGCACGGGCTTCACTCTAGACTTGACGTCGCTTATGTGTCCCAATCTCTTGTTGTAACACCGTGCCGTTCTTGGTTTAATAGAGGCAGTGTACGTGTCGTAGAGCTCGAAACCCGCAAGGCTGTAGCCTGAGAGGTCGTTTTGCTACCAGTACGGTAAGTTCGGGGACTGGCAAATCAAATTCTCAGGGCCAACGACGCTAATTGTAATATCGAATGATTCGGATCGAGACCTTGATGATGATCCCAAAGTATTGGGTCTTGCCTTGCCTCATAGACGGCATGTCTGGTCACCAGACTAGGGTCTCGCACCCGCTCATCGAATAACGACACACCGTTGAAGCGGTTCGAGTCTCATCCACGTTTCAGGTGACATACGCGTAGGGTCTCATGTTAGGCTCAAGCGTTGACATTTGCTGGTAAGACCTCAAGTTTGACAGATAATTGAGATATTTCCTGACAGATTTTGAATTCGCCCTGGGGTTTAGACGTTTTCCGGAATCTTCATACATAAGTGGCCATGAGCCCGTGTTACCACTATATTCCCGTTCCCCGCTCTCGCATTTGCATCACCCGTCGTCCTTCTCCTCTCCGTGTATCTTGAAATATGGGTAACACTGGTATCCCTCAGGATAAGGCAGAGCTTCTGTCCGTGCTACTCGAATCAATACTGTATGGTAAGACACTCTGCCATGGGTAACTCACGATAAAGGCATACTGAATTCTGTTGTGCAAGGTTTTTCATTGTTGATGTTTGGAGGGACGATCTGGGCATTGCTGTCTCAGCGCTCCACCAAGCGAGTTAACCGTAAGATGTTTGCGATAGCATGCGCGTTGCTGCTACTTAGTACTGTGGTGCGCGATGTCCCTTCGTTTTCCTGGATGTTAATCGGACAGATTTCCTGCGAATATACAGCATATAGTGATTGACATCATAAGGATCATGTATGGTTTGATATTGTACCGAGATAGCTACCCTGGAGGACCTATTGCCTTTTTTTTGGACGGGTCGCAATGGACGTTTGTCTCCAAGAACATTGTGTTTGCTGCACAAACCCTCATAGGCGACGGTGTTATGGTGAGTTTTTGTTGCGTCCAGATGAAATTTGTCCACTAATTTCATTGCAGCTCTACCGTTGTTATGTGGCATGGGAATCTAAATTCGTTATGATACTACCCGTGTTACTTTGGTGTGCTATTGCCAGTACATATACTACATATGTTTTCGGATGACCGAAATCACTGACGATCTTTACACAGTAATTGGATTCGCAACTCCGTTCAGCGGAGCACACGTCGGGCAATGGGTCGCAGGGTTTTACGCAACGTCGTTGTCGAGCAACCTATTAACGACCCGTATGTATCGCGTTTCCATAGTTGCTGAACGGTGCCTCTGAACTTCTTTTCCCAGTTCTGTTGGCTTACCGTATCTGGTATGTCAACCAGAGAACCACGAGGCTGCTTGAACACCGAACATCTGAACTGCGGCCCATTTTGTACATCGTTGTCGATGCTGGCGTGCTTTACTCCTTGACCATTTTGGCAGGGTTGATCTGCTTTATAATCAGTTCGAACGGTCAATCCGTGATCTTGGATATGGTCAGCCATCGCTCACTAGTGCTAGTGAGACTAAAATATTACTAATGCCAACCAGGTCACACCCATTATTTCCATCGCATTTTACATGGTCATTTTCCGTGTCGGCTTGGTTCGGGCGAACTTGAAGCAGGCGTCAAACTTGATCCCGCTTAGACATCCATCGGGAAGTAACAGTTATAGTCACGAACAAAGGGGTAGAATGCAGGTCGAGATCGTGACATCGACCAAGAGGAAGGCCGACAATGGTCAATATACACCACCGATGGGTAGCGAGAACGACTTTGGCGCGATCAAGCTTGATGATATCCGAGGGATGGCATAACATGGATTGTGAAACGCAAAGACAGGATCATTTGCTTATGCCCATCATGTCACTTATCATACTTGGGGTCGGGCCAGTAACAAGGTTTTCGTAGGTATGGCGATAGCTAGGATATCATGAATGTTGTGCTCAAAGCTTCCTCCCTCTATCCTCTATCCACCAGTACATCTGCGTTTACCTCTTGAAGACGCAAGTCTTCTCGTGTTAGATGGACTACGTCCGAGTACTGGACCAGGATTCCCACCAGAGCATTCGCCTTTCCAGTAGGTACCTTTGTGTATTCGATGATGGACACGCCCGTGTTTAGGCAGTGACCAATTTCGACGCCCTCGCCATAAGTCACTAGTCCGTTTTCCTGCAATGCGGAAAGGAGGACCCCGATCCACGCCCCATGAGAGACTACGAGGATGTTGTGCGGCTGTTTCATGGGAAGACCTGCCTCGAGCGTTGAAATCATGTAATCCACGATCGATCTTAGATACCAGGCCAGACACCTCGCGGCGAAGTCGACTGTTGTTTCCACCGATGGTGCAGGTTTCTTTGAGCGTGAGAGTTCCCCCTGTAATTCGCCCATGTACTACTGCGCCAACATGAAAGTAATCGAGAAAGGATCATGAGCTCGAACGAAACGCAGCGGAGGATGCTACTTTCACTTACTCGTTCACGGATCGATCGGTCCCGTTCTAAAACAGCATTTGGGTGATATTGGAGGATGCACTCTGCGGTCTACAAAAATAAATAAATAAGTTGTGGATCCCGGGGAATCGGTGATCTTACTACCATGGATGCCCTTTGGAGATCACTGCTGAATGCTTTTACGAAGGGGATGCCCCTGAGAGCTTCAGCTACTAACATTGCTTGCTCCAACCCAGTTTCATTGAGTGGGACGTCTAATTGACCTTGAATTCTGCGCATTCTGTTCCAATCTGTTTCACCGTGTCGCACGATGTACAACCGAAATTGAGCTGGCATCGGAACAGGGTGGGACGAAGGTAAGGTGCGTGGGTGTTTGCCGGATTCTACACGTCTTATCATACAACAGCCTGAGCGCACTGTCTACCTCGGGCTGAATCACCGATAGCTACAATCGGGCTAGCAAGTTGATTTCCTGGATAACGCCGCCAATCCTCCCATCACTGAACCTAGATTTAATCGTGCCAATAATCTCCTTCAGTTCTGTCACTTGCGCGGACCTCAGGCTGAGGGCCCCACCTCGACCTCGGGCTTCATAGAGCTTGTCGGGACACAGGTAAAGGGATAAAACACATGTGAGAGTCAAAGATGCTTGCTCACAATGTTTCCGAGAGCGATGGAGGCTCGATAAGCAACCTCAGGATCCTCCTTTTCCAATCTGAGCACCTGCCACGAGTCAGTAGAACAAATCTCGCAAGAGATGGACTCAACCTTGAAGATAAGATGAAGACATTGATCACGTGCCGCCATGTTAGCGGGTGTCTTCAGGTGGATGCACGAAAAGCTATGAAGTAGTGTAAAATCATGATACTGATTTCCATGTGACAGAGACCGACTTGAATAATATTGATGCCAGTGCTATCCGCTGTGGTTTTGAAAGGAGATCGTACGGCGTCCGACTCAGTCTCCCGAAAATCTGGTAGAGGTCAAGAAGGCGTTGAAAGACGTAAGGTCCATTTCACCTGCTGAACCCACTGTCCCTCATTTACCGGGGTGTCGTCTTGAAAATAATTGGCGATGGTACGCAATAGCAATAATACATTGGTTTCCTGCGGCTTCAACATCGGGCTTTGGCACGACAAAACAGACGACCAATCTGATGCATTGAATAGACAATCAAAGAAAATTTCGCGAATCCCAGGGACTGCTAGTGCGTTTGCACTGTACGCGACCACCAGACGACAAAGATCCATCACTGTTTATGTCAGTGTAGATGAGCTCCAAATCATAAGTGCCAACACGCACCAGGGAACCTCTGAGCGGCTGGCCAGCGACCCAAAATCGATACGATTGCCTCAATATGTGGTCCACTTAGAGTGACAGAAGTAAGAGATGCCGAGCCCGAAGTAAGTTGCGAAAGAAGCGTGAACACTTCCTCGATCAACACTTGTTCCTCGTGGTGCGTTGCGCAAGTTGCGGCTGTCTACAGGGGAACCACACCGTGGTTGTAAATCCATTGTAAAAAAGAGGGTAGCTCTGAGACTCACGATCTCATTACGGAACGTGTCATCGAATTGATATAGTTTGGCCCGCATGGCTGGTATATTGGATTGCTTGAAGCCCACAAAAGTTGCCTATAAATAGTGAAGAGTCAGAGGACATCACAAACATGAGGTACAACACGAACAAAAGGGAGGATCTTCGTCAGTAGGGTCTGAGTAGCTGGAGGAGGCGATGTTGTGTGTAAGGCACTAGAATAACGAGATGCACCGGTGTAAGGATCTGCATAAGTCGATGTAGGTGCTGTCGAGGGTGATTGGCTTGTCGAAGGCCGATACCTTGATACTCCTGTGTGAATTAACGAAAAGTTGCCAAGCCTGCGCGTACAGCGACGTTGTACTGACCTGTGTACGGGTCTACGTAGTTGTTATCACCCCCCAAGTTCACTCCCGCGGTGTTCTTCTCGATGAACCTCACGACCTCATCAATATAGTTCATCGAGATATCATTCTGCTGCAAGAAGCGTTGGGCAGCCGCGTAAGGATTCTCTAAGGAACATAAGCAAGGATCTGCACGGTCTATCACAAGGCCAACTAACCGGAAACATTGTAGGGAAGTTTCAATGGTGGTGCGCCCTCTTGAACATCTACATCGAATACGTAGTCATATTCCTTGCCATCATAGAGTTGTTTACGGCCGGAACCAACGGCATCGACAACTTCACCAATCTTTTGCCAGCTGGAAGAGATAGTATCCCACTCTCAGCAGTTAAGTGAGGCTTGTCGAAGTTGATTAAATAAATGTAACTCACCTGATGGGCTTCCACAGCATCCCCGATTCGAACCATCTTTACTTCTCCAGCCTTTTTCCCTGATTTCTGCTCAGTGCACTGGAACGAGGAATTATTGGGCAAATTACCTGGAGAAACCAGGACTTCCAGACCAGGCAAGTCAGCTTTTTGTACATCACCAACCTGATGCGATGGGAGTGCTTGTTTGGAAACTTGGTCTTCAAATGCTTTCTGATCGACTTCATTGGCCCAGCGATCTTCCAAGTTGCTGAACACTCGAATGACGCCATCGCTGCAGCCACTAACAATATCACTGTTTGGCATGGTGGACACAGACCACACAGAGATGGCAGGATGTATTATGACTTGTGCACATTCTCCATCTAAAATAATCATGGGTGTCAATGTGCTGAGCCTCTGAAACCAGATAAAGCGTATCATACCACGCCATATTCGCACTGAGCGGTCCTCACCAGCGGAGACCAGGTCTCCGTTGGGCAAAACCGACACGCTGTATACGAAGGAAGTATGCCCAGACAACGCATAAATCAGATCTCCACCCATCGCCCATACCCGAACTTCGCTAAAAGATCACTTCTCATGAATGCGTCTCAAAGTAAGATCTACACTCATCTCACCCGTCATTGGAACAAGATGCGAACCCGAGATCAGGCACTGATGCTAAACCACGGACAGCATCCCGGTGGCCTTCATAGGTTCGCATCACTTTGTTTCGCATCCAAAACTTGATGGTTTTATCCGCAGATGCTACAGCAGTGTCAGAAGAACTATTTACGAAACAAAAGTCCGGGAAACCTGTCAGAAACTGCGAATCTTCCAAAGCAAGCACCGCCCAGACAGCCTGCTGATGTCCCTTGAGATCGTACTGAAGTGCGAAATCTTTCCAGACTTTGGCAGTCCTGTCTCTTCGGATTCATATGTTTCTGGTTTGTAAGGCGGAAGACCGCTCACTTGTCCCATGAGCCGGAAATGATGATACCAGTCGGGCCAACATGGACGGCGCAGACGTTGTCTGTGTGTCCGACTAGGGTACATTCAGGATCTTCTTTGTTGGGCGAGTCTAATACAAAGACGTTCATAACCATGTCTTGTCCCCCTACCACAGCGTAGCCTGACAAAAATGTGAAAGCGCATTTACATCACGCCGTCTTTTCCATGTAGGGAGAGAGAAAGTTCTGACCTTGCGGGGCGTCCGCGGTGGGGGGGAGATACCCCACTGCATTGATAAACCTAGAGCCTGATCGGAGGATGGAAGCGGGAGAGAACGATGAAGGCGAATCTCTCAGCCATGACATTGCAGTTGAATCGCGCGAAGCGGATAGAATCAAATTATCTGTTGGTGATACCACCCCACGGACCTGCGAGCGTCAAGCAGCTCCTCATTGGATTCAGATGGCTTTGGATGGATGTCAACGTTACACGTACATCGGCGGAGTGTCTCGATAATGTTGCTGAAAGTCTGTAAGGCATACAAGTAGGTTTTGTCAAAGCAGACGAAAGCACTTTTCCTTCCGTATTATTTACCGTTATTTGTACCTGATGACAGCCCCTAAAAAATTGTACACAGGAATATTGATTACATAACAGCCGTCGCGCCTCAGTGCTCAGGTCTGTTCACACAACAAATGCGAACACGGACTGTTCGCGTTCGTTCGCTCGCGTATTCATGTCCCTCCCTACCCACTCCGAATCCATGAATACGCACATAAATGCAATCCTTGTGCATTCAAGTGGTTCGTGCCAACCCATTTTTGTAACAAAATGTAAATCTAAACAAACAAGCAAGTCTCGATAAAACCTCTACCACCGTATCGGGAATAAGCTTTCGGCCGGCGACTGCGGTCGGAGCAAGTACTGGTGGAAGTGTCGGCCCTAAACTGTGAAATGCTTGGTGTGAGAGCTTCAGTTTTTCCATTCAGAACCCCCTCTCGGTTTGGCACCTCAGTGGTCGTATCGACTTTCCACGATCGACCATCTGCATCCAGAGGCTCTCGCAGGAGATGAAGTAATGGTGCACGGCATAGCATACACCTCCGTATCTCCCTACTGCTCTGATTATGGCTGTAGGATCGTTGGAACGGTGTACATTCACTGTCTTTCATTTCATCGCTCTTGGCCTTGCGGCTCGATTCGACATCCGTTGCTTTCTATGCGCTTCTACAGTTGCTATTGATGGCCAAAAGTTTATATCCAACTCACCCTTGAACTTCGGCCTCCCCTTTGGGATGGAACCCACCATCATGCGAACTTTCAAGTTTGTCCACCAAAAACTGACAATTTGATAGCGATGAATCAACAAAAAAAAGTGCATGGCATCAGCAGAGCGTCAAAATGACGTACTCATCTAAGTGACCTTTGGGGCTCTCATTGGTCAAACAGACAGCAGAGCTTTTGGGCAGTCAAATGCAGATGGGCCTCATGGCCAAGCAGGCACAAGGTTGGGTTCTCAATATTAAGTGCTCATTACAAGAAGGGCGGGAAATCACATCTCTAGTCGCAAAGGTCTACTCCCGTTCCGATGGAGACTTTAATCCTTTTTGTTTTATGGGAATCGTCCTCGGCTTTGCGTTTCAAATTTACCTCCGATCGATGAGCAAGGGTAAGTGCAAGCAAATTCTGGGTCGGCTCTTGAGTTTGAGAGTCAGGTCCTAATGTTTCCCTCGGTAATCTCCCGTTCTGTTCCGAACTGATGCAGAGCTTCGCCAACGGATTGCTACTTGAAAGATTCAACCTAACAAGTTCAGAAAACTCAAGTGGGCTTACGTGTTTTCATCCGCGAGACGGGATTCGACAATCTTGAAAATGCAGGAGAGCTCACGTCAACGCATGACACAAAAGGAGGTACTGACTCCATTTGTTAGACCCAGAAGACGGATCTCGACCTGGGGTTCTGCGTGAAAATAGTCCCGATATGCCTTGCTTTTTATGGACGAATGCAGGAATAAATATCTCGTCTTGTGCAATTCCTTTTGTGCTTTCTTTCCCTTGTTTTTTGTTGATTTCTTGCCTTTCCTCGCATGAGCTGTTATAGAACCGAAGTCCTCGGATATCGCATTTTCTGTTGTGATAAATTCTATTGGGTGGAAGGTCAAGCATCTTGGCTACAATGAAATAGAGAGAGAAGCTAACCCTCATCCTCTAGTCTCTTAAGTAACTGGTTGACCAGGGCAGCAGCGCAACCTAAGGATAACAGTCAGCGGCCAATATCAATGAAAGGTGCTCACAAACCGATTTGTTCTCTGAACTGCATGGCACTGGCGGGTCTATAAACCTCGAAAATTTTGATCGCACGTCTAAGATGGCTCGTGATGAATAATCCATCACCAAACGTAGGTTCAGAGTACCTGAATAACGCGAGATCTTTAAACCGGCTGATCATATCAGCATGTGTTTTTCCAGCTATAATATCCCACTCGCGGGACTGCCGGAGGCGACAGTCAAAGCATACAAATTGTGATGGAAGACGTTTGTCTTGTGGGCCATGATACCTGGACATACTTCAATCAAGGGGCTGTTCTGTGTTCGAAGTAAAACCTACCCCATGCACCTGCGGAGATTAAGAGGGGAGCCTAAGTCAGGATTCAGGTTCGCGCGAATAAGAGGCCATCTGACCAAATATGACGCCATTTATTGCAGCCGCCTTCGCACAGAATCAAGGAATCGTCAACCTGGGTATAATCTTTCAGTCGAACAGTACTAGTTCTCCAAAAATCACGAGTAACCATTGTACCACAATCACAATCAACACGGTCGTCATCTTCCAGCGCATCACCAGTTCTCGTCGTTTTCGTGGCTCTCCCAAACAATTCAGAAGCATCCTGCTCTGCAGGAATCTGACTCTCGACGTCTATGTCATATTAAGAGTTGCAAAACACGCAACGAGCGCCCAGCGTACCTGTGTTTAATCCAATCCGAGTCTTCTCACCTTTTCGAAGTCTTTCCCGGAGGATGCAAGTGTCGATTTGTTGGGTTGAGATGAGTGAACCGCAAGGATCGCGGATGTCCGATGGAGGTAGCGAAGCGCGCCGCAGATTCGACAAGGGTGATGGCGATTGCATGTCAATCTCTTGGGTTGCGGGGATCACCTGTGTTTCTCCTATATCTGAAGAAACCATCTGCTTGAACTGAGATTCAACGTCGTGAATTGAAGTTCTCAGCAGGAACTCACGAGATGACCAACATGCGTTGGCGTAGGATCTGGATGACCCCCATATTCGACTACATTATCACCTTTACCCTGATCTTCGTGTACAAAAATGGGTAATATCTTCCCTTCGTCTCCTCGAACACCAATAGGAACCATAGTGCCGTTCGCGTTGCACCTGGCTAAAACAATACCTTCATCGGAGATATCTTCTCCGAGAGCATCCTCATCTGTGTCTGTGTCTGCATCCCATACGATGTTCCTTTTCAATGCGTCTTTCCTCTGGAGTTCTGCATCCTCAGCTCGGAGCCGTGCTTCTTCGACAGGAGTTAGCTTTGGAGGACAGAGGGTAGTGAGACCAGTAAATGTGGCGTTGTTATCCTCAGTGGAGGACGGAAGAAAGGATGAAACTGAGATGACTTTCATACTCACACTGGTAACACCGTCAACGGGCACCAGAGCCTGAAGGAACCAAAGACATACCCATGCCAACCAGTCTCCAGATTACCTATCCTTGTGCTTTCCGGCACTTCGGCTGCTCTATGAGTCGTGAAGAACCACCTGTTCGAATCGGCATCACCAGCTCGGAAATGCGGGGGTTGGTAATCATCGGGGGTGTTATCGTTGAAGAAAAGTTTGAAGTTTCCGTACCGACATTCTAGAATCATCATTCAAGAACAAGGGGTAATGACGAAGGACTCACTTGGCAATGTTTCCATCTGTGAAATAGTAGTAACTAGCGTCTTAATCATTAACTGTATCCGTAGGTATGATAAATTTGAGCTCAAGGGAAAAATGAAAAGTAATAAATACCTTGAGGCTACGTTTTACATCACCAAGGGTGGGCAATTTTCCTCGCTTGAGCGCGTCGACGACGGGATCCGCATCTATGCGATGTAGTGACATTCTTGACAACTGGTCTCCCAAAGACATGATAGGTACGACGGTGTCTGTGCCCGCTACTTTGTAGTACTTCATGTATGTCAACCTCAAATGAATAAATGTCAGTATCGTTATCTTACTTGGAAATTGAATGTGTAAGCCTCCACAATGCTGCGAAATATCGGTCAGCTAGGTAATAATCGAGTCGATGCAACATTACTTGTTCGGGTCTTTACTGTCCTATCGAACGACTTCAAAAAATGGCGCATTGAAAAGAATGGGAGACTTTACCAAATAAACGGCAAAGATGAAACGACGAAGGTACTGCTTCTCGATAGCCTCGAATATGCCCTTCTCCTGGATAGAACATATGGTTGTATGCGGAGAATGTATCTGAAAATGATATGTATGCGTACCAAATAGTCTAAAATCCTATCACCTTCGTTGGTGAAACCCCGCTTTAGACTCATGATAGTCACGCCACTTGGCCTGGTCTGATTATCGAACGATCCAACTGGCAAGGTTGTCGGAAGTTGAGCAGACAGGTGATCTGGAGAATGGCTGTAGGTGATTGGTTTCCTGTATGTCTCGTTACTTACATTCAGAAAAATTCTCGTAAGGCAACAAACCCCTGAAGAACATCTTAGTCGGTTTGTAAAGCAGTACCGACTCAATACCTCAAGTACGCGATGCACCCCAGCCCGGCTTTCAGAAGGGTCTCGACGCACCGCAAACTAGTAGCAGTGCTGAGCGTCTGAAAGACCATCAGTCTTGACAAGAGAAAGGATTCTACGTAATCACCTGGACCTCACTAACAGTTGCTGTGACTTGGGCCTGCATCGCGAGAGAGAAGCCGTTGGGTGAGAGGACGATGGATGATGGTGGAGAGCAAGATCAAGAAGGTACGTGGCTATATGCAAGGCGCGTTCGCGTTTTTAAGCCTACACGCAATCACGTGGTTAAGTATTGCACTAGTCGCAGCGCTGAAGCGCTGACAACTGCCCAGGAACAGTGGCAGGAAGTAAATTGATCCATCCATAATAAAGGGCCGGGGACAGATGTCATTCATAAACATTGCTCGATACACTGACCCACAAAACCGCCTCAGTCCCGTCGAAGGCCAAGGAGCGCGACACTCCGTAAACGCCCTTCACAGCGCAGATGGCCATCAGGATTTAAGGGCCTGAGGGCAAGTTGCTCCGTAAAGCCATTGACGATGTATAAAAGTTTTCATGATTGTCCTGATCCTACTAACGAAGTTATCCGAGCGTCGAAACCATCGCTGCGAATGGGCATTTCTGGAGTGTAGAAAGGGTTCTTCATAACTGCATCCGCATAAGCCTCGTAAACCTTCTGCAAAACAGACTCGGCAGTGGTCTCCGATAGGGAAGTCAACAGCACGAACTTGATACCTTGGGTGGAAGCTGAATCCTTCTCTGTCATCAACCAATGAGCAAGACATACGCACCGGTTGATGTCAGGAAAATAGTCATTTTAAAGGACTCCCCTTCGATGACTTGTGCCCCAGAGCTTAACCCGGTGGGTGAGAGCTTGCTTGTAATAGCGTGAATGCCGTGCAACGTTCCGGCGAGCACGAGGTATTCATTGGAAGTCAGTTGTGCAAGACCGGCTGATAAAATTTACCGAGACTCATTCCATCATCCCAAAGAGACAACGATCGTACGAACCTGCGAAGTTGCGCTGATACACAAGACCACCCGCTTTATTGATTACCTAGAATACCGGCTCAGACTGAGCTTTGATCCCCTACTCTAGTCTTACCCAGAGCCCAAAGATAGCCATTGCCGAGCGATACGCGTGGTTGCGAGGCTGCTTGCCAGTGCTTAGAAGCTACTTGTAAGTAAGTTGTAACTAGACTGGTGACCAAAGTTGTAGAGCTTCAAGTTGTGGATCTTCACACGACAACTGCCAGTTCCATATTCGAGTAAGCTTCTGGGCATGAGAGCTGGGCCCCTTCACTTTATCGGATTCAGTCTTTTTGCTTTGCTTTCATGGATAACCCAGTCCAGCCAGCTCTCAAGACTTGGTCAGAGGGACCTGTACCATCTCTCTACCGAACAGATACTTGCTTTGGCGAATTCTGCAGACCCAGTCAAGAACATTGACACACGAAATCCGGATTCCCACCTGTCAAAGCTCCTGATCCCCCGTCCCGGTGCGTTATGCACTTTTACTCTTTGATGCGGAGTTTTCATGCCCACGGCAATAGTTGGAAGCGACAACAGCACTTTTGTTCGTCAATACATTATCACCACTTTGAGAGCCCTGGACTGGCATGTCGAAGAAGACAGCTTTATAGACTATACGCCTTACGGTGAACGGTCCTTCACCAACATCATTGCCACGAAAAATCCAATGACCCTGCGAAGAATCATTGTTTCGGCTCACTATGATAGCAAATTCTTCTCTACATATCCGGAGAATCAGGTGCACCCTACAGGGCTGGGGCATTCCATGTTGTTGACGGCTTCTAGTTTGTAGGTGCCACAGACTCGGCGGCTCCCTGCGCAATGATGCTTGACCTTGCCGAAGCTTTAAGTCCGCTACTGGACGACCGGGAGCAACGGCTCCTAGACGGACAAGAGGATGACGAGGACCTCGTCGACACGACACTGCAGCTCGTATTCTTTGATGGTGAAGAAGCATTCAAGGAATGGACAGACACAGATTCCATCTATGGCGCAAGGTAAATTAGTCTCTGACACCGGTAGTGTTTTGCATTGCTCAAGTGCTGGTGAATGTAGGCATTTGTCCGAGAAATGGGCGACGACGTATATAGCCCCCCACACGAAACGACGATTGATCGGACACTCGATGACGGAATTAGGTGGAATCGAACACCTTGTTCTATTAGACCTACTCGGAGCCCCCAATCCGCTTATCCGTTCGTATTTTACCGATACTGCATGGTTGTTCGATTCATTGGTTTCCGCGGAGCGACGGCTGCATGAGTCTGGGGCACTCACAGGTTCGGAAGGTGCCGCAGCTTTCCGCAGTTTTTTCGTACCTCGTCGTGGTAACGAGTTCGGCCACGGGTATGTAGTTGATGATCACATACCGTTTCTTCGAAAGGGCGTGAACGTCCTCCATGTGATTCCGTATCCGTTCCCTAGCGTTTGGCATACTTTGCGGGTAAGTTTTGGATTACATGAAAATTCATGATTGCTACAGTTATATTCTGCAGGATGACGCAACTGCCCTGGATATATCGACCATGAGACGTTGGAACCTCATCCTGAGGATGTTCATGTCGGAATATTTGAGCCTACAACCGAAACCAAGCTCCATACGAGCGCGACACGAGCAGATGAAGCGCTTTGAAAGTGAACTTGTGAGTATCGCTTTGCAGTAACATGGCAAATTGGCAATATTGTTCAACTTGTGCCCGCTTAGTAGATTTATCCATAGTCGTGGAGCAACCGGCACTCGGCTTATTCATTGAAGGCTCGCTCATGTAGTCTAGTGCATACATGGTAGTTTTAGCAATGAAGCATGCCAAATTTCGTGAGCCAGCAAACTATTGAACACTTAATATTGAACACTGAGAGAAACAAATAAGCGTACTTCACTTCCAGGCACCGTCATGCAGCCATTATCAGAGCCTTATAGTGCTTCATAAACTCGGAGGCATCCGTGGCAAGCTACCACGATCAATATGCTTCTCGACAGACTGCCACAACAGAACATACCTGCTGCTTCTCTCGACCCTCGTCGAGGCGGCGCTTTGCTGCATTCATCGTGTCCTTGCGTGACTTTCGCATCCGGACTGATTGAACCTGGGCTGATTACGAGGGGTTGTATACAGTGCAGCTGGTAAGCATATGGCTGAATGAGAGGACTTACTCGCTTCCTCTCCCGATTGAATTAATTGGATGCGGCAGGGTGCGAGCTCGTTCAGGAGGGAAAAATACGCTGAAAACAGGCCATCGAACTGTTCCTGCACTACCCTGTCAATATCACTAGCTAGAGCGACGCTAAACGATGACCTTGTTCATGTTTGAGTGCTCCTTTACAATCTGAAGCCCAGCCTGTTTGCGAAGATGCAACTCCTCAAGCTGATCCAGTAAGCCGAGAATTTTATCACTTCATAGTTAAGCCTTTCTCTATGAAATCGGAGAAGACAAGTGCTTACGCGTACGCATTTGCTTCCCTCGCGAATCCCTCTAAATCCTCTCGCATCGTCATGAAAGCGGAGGTGACCTTGGATTCAAGTGTTTGCTCCGACTTCGACTTGTCTTTTACAAGAGGCTCGATCTCTAGGTCATTTCTTTGGTCAGAAACGTCACCTTTTTCTGCACTGTGCGTGTGGGATTAAAAGGCATTCGTTGAGGAGAGAGTGAATGAGAGTGGAGATCTACCGGAGTGAGGACAGGTTATGATTTCCTGTCGGGAAGTACGTTTGCACATTTAGTGATCGAGACCCAGAGGACTACACCCAAGCTTACTTCTGTGGTCTATTCATCATGATACGATCAAAGTAATCAGCTCGCATACATTGTGGTCGGACAGGGATGAGTCTTTACCGTAAGCCATGATGATGATACGCGAGGTGCCAGTGCACAGTACCAAGTTAACCGCGTGCAGCGTTTGGCAAAGGTGGCAAACTCCCGAGCCTCTCCAAGCACTCCAATACTAAGCCAAGTCCAATCAGGCCAAAGCTCTCTGACCCAAAATTGTCTTCCCCACTGGGGGATGAACAGGCTTTTTCTCGAAGGCTAAACAGCCACACATCCCACGCAACGGCTAGCCTTTCCTTCAGCGCGCTCTCCGGAAGCTCCTCCAGCCTCCCAACGAGCTGGCCTTTGATCTCCTGGACAAGGAATCCCACATTCTCCCTCATCGCGTACAACCTACTACTTCGGTATCGTCTCTGGGTACATTTACCCAAGATAGTCCCAATCACAAGTTCTTCCTCACGCAGTCGAGATCCAGGTACTGGGGATAGGGAGTAAGTACTCGACATGTATGTCAGCTCTTCGCGGTATGCCACATATAAAGATTCTATCCATGGCATCCGTGTCTGGCCAGGTAATTCCGGGAGGTGACGACGGACAAACTGCCAAAGAACCTTCGAGATTGGTTGCACCTCCACTTTGCCCTCAGGCTGGTGAAGAGTATTTGGCATGTCCTCCAAGACAATATTGCGGAAAAGGTGACCAAGAGCGCGATCGGACTCGTAGTAATCTGAAGACCGAGGGGTGTCTTCTTCCGCCTTGTCCCAGTCCGGTTTAAATTTGATAAGTGATCTTGGCATGTCCCTGATATCCACTCTATTACCATTCTTTGGGTAGTCCACAGCCCAGCTGTGCATTTCTGCTAACTTAAGGCAATCTGGATCCAGCGTTCCGAGCTTTAGCACATGGACGTCAGCTGCGCAAAAAGGCACAACACTACATAATTACATACCTTGGATTGGTCTGTACATCGCGACAAGTAAGTCAAGAATTTGAATTTCTCTATCTCTGGAAGGGTAACCCACCTGCAATCGTAATGTGTTTCTTGGAGACTAGTCCCTGGTATATCTTTATGAGCACCCAAGCTATGTTTGAAAAGAGAAAGGTGTCCCGTACCACAACATCTGAGTTGATGTATTCGACAATGAAGTCACAGACATCATCGATTGTGCTGGGTCTTTCAAGTTTGAAGGGCTCTACTGGCGCGTAGGAAGCGGGGTCATGGTGTTCTGGCACTAGGAGATCCCCGTATTGGATGATCTCATACATATCACTAGAATTTGGATGGGCACTCGTTTACTAGTATGGGTAAATGCAGGACTTCGTACCCGTCGAGATCTCCTCCTCCTAAGCCATTCGGCAGAGACCAGCTTCCTTCGGGAGGTGTTATACGAGACATGAAGCGATAACCGAGATCACGCTTACCAGTGGTTGGGAATACGATGACATTCCTCAGTTGGCTAAACAGGCATAAGGTATCTTCAGGGGGAGGGCCAATGGCATATACTCGTTGTACTATCTGTTCGTCAGATTCGGACCGTGAAGAGTAGAAGAGATGATTTACCATCTCCGGGGTGAATAACAGGGCTTCGAGAAATAAGACACATCCCTCGGAGATAACGAGGTTCATCGTCCTCAGGATACTGTACGCATGCTTCCAACTAATGAGATTACGATTTTCAGCGACTAGACTAAACACATACCAAAGATCTTCCCTTGGGGCAAGCAATACACATTCTTCAAGCCTTTCTTCGCATACGCTGGGCCCTCATCCGCAACCCCAACAAGCATGTAGCTATCTGGAATCGGGATGCGCGCTTCGTGCTTCACTTCGCGTAGTACGTGATTAACTGCGCACGCGCGAAGTCGAGCAAGAAATGGTGTATCTAGTGACTCCTGCAAATGATTTGGTTTTAACTCTAGACCCAGCATGTTGAGTCTCTTGAGGATTTCGGCAAGCCGGTAATTGTAACATAGGTGGTGAGATTCAAGCAACTTTGCATATAAACCTGCAGAATCATGCGCCATTCGTGCGTTGGCCACAGCATCTTTTTGAAGGTTCACGAAAACCTCCTTCGGTGCACCACGGTCTTCAAGCACCATAACCAGTGGTCTGAAAAACAGTGAAGATATTGAAAAGACTTACGATGCTACGGATAAAATTTGACACAAACCTGTTCAGGTGAGGAATGTTTGGCTTGCCGACAGCGCGGGCAATCTCTATTGTTCCATGGTCCTCGCCGGGCACGTCGAATTTTTTCATGGAAGGCCGAATACACATATGGATCCCCTCCAATCTCGGGTCCACAGAAACAACACCCTTGCACCCCAAGAAACGAATCTGATACTATGCAAATATCGAGTGAGAGGGATCAGGAGTACTAGGTATATAACTTACGGCAGATGGTGTGATGGAACGAACTAGGAGAGATGGGTTATCCTCGCACAAGGCCTTGTAGATGAGCACTGCCAAGCCAGGTGATATCGTCCCAACACCGTCAGTAAAGTTGATGCCATTCTCTTCGATGTCGGGTATCTCAGACCACTGATTCCTCCCAATGCGGACGGACGGGTCCGTCCCAGAAAAGGCTTGCTGACCGATAGTCAGCGAATAGAAATTAAATCTGAGATTTGACCCACCGCCATCCGTGCACCATACTTGGATGGACTCATGATAACCCCACTGAAGTCTCCAAGGGAATCACGGATGTTCTGAGCAGTCACCATCCCCTTTTTTGGGTGGTGAAACGCGCTGACGTACCAGACAGCATGTTCCCTAAGAGCCGATGACGAGTAACCCAAGAACTCGAAGTGCCTGCCGGCAAGATCAAATCCCCCTTTCAAGAGCGTACCCACACGTTCTTGCAGGTAAGATGCACCATCTACATCCCGATCCCACCTATACTGAAGGCGGTCTTCGTCACGAAAGTCGACACGAAGGAAATGATCCTCATGGCCTTCATATTCGCGTATGACACGGTTGGATTGAGTGATAGCCGGCCCTTCCAAGAGCAGCCGTGTTGGTGTGAATGTGACATGGTGACAGAAAAAGCGACCCCTAGGCGGGGAAGCTCGTGGACGCTGACGTCCTTTCTTTATGACTTCTAGGACACGCTCGAAACATTCGAGGACACGCTGCCCCAGGGGACGACGGGCAGCGGCCTCCACAAAGCGCCGCATGATGTCACCTGCTGCGTCCCCAAAACAACGGATCAGCTCATCGATGCGTGGACGAAGCTCCAGCAGTTCCACTGTGTTTGCAGCGCCGTTATGTAGAAGGGCTTCGATCTGAAATGCGACCCGCCAATTCGAAGCCAGGAGCGGAGAGCGTAGCCACGTCACAATCTCGTTGAGTTTCCTGTGGCAAAAGAACTTTTGGCAGCCATTCGCGTCTATAGTAACCCCTTGCTTTGGTGGTTGGAGAGACGATGTACGACAATAATCCTCAAACCTCTTCAGGACATCTCCAAGGCTGTGGTCACTGGCATCGAATAGGACGATGCGTAGTTGATGCGCATATGGGGCAACGACGGCATGACCAGCATTCAGAGATCCCACGCGATGGATGTATTTGTCATCTTTCTCGGTGTCTGAAAAAGTGCGGAATATTTCCTCCTTGTGGATCACGGGAGGTGTGAATAGGTCGAAACAGACATCTGTCCATTATTTGTATGGGACACTCTTGACCCCAAATCTGATCACTTACAAGGGTTTCCGAAATCGTGGCCCATTGCCATTTTGTTGATACTCGCAAATCGAATGATGACATTGTAAAATGTCTGTTCCTGTGTCTGATCCCCAACCTAGTACGGTTAGGAGGTTAGTCAGACAACTTGGCTTAGTGCCCCTTACCTGGACCCGAAGGCATTTATGCTCATACTCAAAGAAGAGCCACCCCATACTCTGTTGACGAAGATCTTGATCCCATTCAATCGAGAACGAGCGAGGGTCTCGTGGGTGTGCGCCTTTCGGATGATAGAAGCTTCCTGGAAGTGTACAATGAGTTCGTCATCTCCACTCTACAGAAATGGTCGCCTAATAGCACAGACCAATCTGAACATGCGCGACGAGAAACGGATCGCGGACGGCATTAATCCTCCGCTCACGATCTCTCGCGATCTCCGGATCAATGAAGGGGGCCTTTTCGAGCTCGAGGGTCCAAGATTTGCCAACCGAGTTTGTGTTCGGGAAGAACTTGAGTTTTTTGCCCTTCACCACCACGTTGACATTACCCTTCTCACTAAGGCGCTTAAACTTCTTCCCTAGCGATTTCGTGAATACGAGTGTTCCAGTACCATCGTTCTGGACTCCTCCCGCTTGGCTCTTGTTCAGTCGAACCTTGAAATTAGGTAGACGTTCCTCCGGATTGGTGACAAATAATCCAGGACAGACATGGAGAACCTGACCCGCAATCGCTGTTGTTACCTCCCATTGATCGGCTTTAAAGTCGATGTTTCTGATATAAAACTCCATGCAGGGTCGAAGAGAGGAGCGTGTGGATGCGGATTTGAACGAGTTCCGTGACTAGTAGTAAGTTTCCGAGTCGTTGCATCGATAAGCACAGGCATTCGTAGATGGATATCCTTCCTGTTCGGGTAAATGCAGATCCGTGAAGTTACGTAATGCTACTACTAATCCGGCTCGGGGTTCTCGCACTGAACGCCGGTGCCTGGTTCCAGAGTTGGGAACAGGGCGAATCGAGCTAGGTGCCAGTGAGGGAGGGCCCTTGCCCCGAACAACGACCTATCAATTTTGAAGAGTATTCACGGTTGGCTTGGTTGATACGAACCTACGGGATTGGTGTGGTGTGGTAGGCTCACGAAATGGTCATCGAACTAGATACTGAAATCTATAGCACGATAGCAGTCGTGTGGTCTGGGATCAATACGATAAAATATCAAGATTCCCATCAACATCGAATCGTGTAGCCGTAGCCGCGTACTTTACTTGTAGGGTATGCCTGCACAAAAGGTATGTTTTAAGGACCGACGTTCACTTAGAATAATGCAGACAAACCGTTCTGAAGCTGTGTAACTGGTCAGCATAGTACGGTTGCACAAATCGGGATGGGCTCACTCGCTGAAATTCATCATACGCAGTGCTCCTGATGTTCTCGTGTGCATTCCGTATGACGCCCATCATCCAATCTGCAGCTTGACGTTCATTCAGTCCGAGAGCAAACCGATCCTTCAATCGCTTGATGGTTGCCTCCCCCTTGAAAGAAGGTAGACCAGTACCCAGCATAAGCTGCGCTGTGCTGACCAGTTGGTCTGCATGGGGTCGTAAAGCAAGGAAGGCCTTAACGGTCAATTGCTGGAAGAGCTCGTATCCTTGAGAATGCCGCCCCCCCATCAGGATAACCATTTCGTGATTGAGTTTAAAGGAGCTAGGCTCAAATTTGACACCCTGCAACACGAAGATGAGCCAATAATTACCTTGTATTTAAGAATACCTACACCGGGCCGTGAATATCACGAACCAAACTATCTCAGCATCGCATCTCTGACCGAATAGGAGAGGACAAACTTATCTATGTCGAACAGAAAGCCAAAATCTTGATACGAGTGTAGTAAGCAGCATGATATGTCACTTCACATGAAACTAACCTATATGTATGATGTGTCCTTCGCCATCAATCATGATGTTACCATTGTGTCGGTCCTTGATCTGCAGGATATAACATGCCACAGAATACGCTGCCATGGACTGAATGAAGTTAAGACGAGCTCGTTGGAAAGCAACAGTTTCCTCTCCTCCATATTTAGAAACAAAAAAATCGAGGAGATCGTTGACCTTGGCGCGACCCATTTCATCCCGTGAGGTAGCGTTGGGCACCACGTCGATCACACCGCACTCATATAACCCAATTAGCATATTAAATCTAATCAGGTAATGAAAAGCTTACCCCGGGAGCGGTGGCTGTGACTCTATATGGATAGAGGTACAAGGTCAGACCGACGCTGATGAAGATGTTCTTAAACATTGCGATAATCTGAAGTGCAAGGACGTCCTGGCGACAGTCATCGCCTACTTTGAATATGGCTTGCTGCCAGACGTCAAATTCTTCATGTTTTTCAATGCCAGAAGCATCCAGTAAGGCCTCGGGATTCGTTTCTACTACAATACGTTCCTTCCTGACTTTGAATGTAGCCATAAAAGGAGCCTAGAAGAATGATTTATCCAGTTCACTTTATCGCACCGTGAATGAAGTTAACCTTCGCATGACTTTGTAGCGGGCGGCCAGATAGTTTGTCGATGTCGACGACTTTCCCATCTGGATTGCTAGGAAGGTAAACTCCAACGTCCACACGGATCTTAGCCATTTCCTCGTCGATCTTTGCCTTGAAAATTTTTTAAATCATATTAAACAAGGAAAAGAACAGACTTGCCTTCTTTTCGGGCTTAGGTCTCCTTATATACGGCCTCAACTTTCCCGATATCGACGTAACTTGCTGGAAAAATTTGAACTCTCTGTCATAGAATGATCTTGCTTCCCCTGATAATGATTTGACTACTAGGCTAATCATGTTATCAAGGATTGGTTTCATAGGATCCTCCTAGAAAAAGCTGTCTTTCAAACGTCGGCTCATCGATTATGCTTACGAAACATACTATTTCTGCGACATCATCCTTGAAACAGTTTGCTCTCATATTCCAAATAATTTGATGACAAAATAGTTGCGATATCATCGCGGTTTCAAGAATGAATCTCGCAATATAACCTACTATGTGTTCTGTTTCTGTATCTCTTAGTCATAGAACTAACTCACCAAAGTCATCGAATCGCAATGCTTGGACAACTTGCGGTACGAAGAAAAAAGCTAAGTCGACCGGGTGCTCTTTGAGAGCACGGTGGGCATATTGAAGCAAATATGGATTATTGTTGTGTCTTTTCTCGAAAAACGTGACAGCGATTACCGGAGGGACGGGGGCCCAGAGGAGGATGTGCTGCAAAACATTCAGTCTACGTAAGAGACTTTGCATAACAAATACAGCACCTTAAGCTCTCTCCTCTGACTTGTACGGGTGGTATCATCAATCAAGTAGCGCAGAGCTTCGGGGGTACGCATGACGAGAGTAGGGTTTGCGCGAACAAGCCTCTGAACTTCAGCGTGTGCCGCGGGACTCTTGAAGCGTTCCATCATATAGATGGCTATAGCTGGATCTATCTCCCACACACTCCGTGTGATCATGGGCCAGTTGCTCTACGCAGGCATAACTTAGTTGTCCGAGCGCCATCGAACTGAGCCTCACTTCTGCTATTGTTCGTTCTAGTGTCCCAGGATGATCATGACCCCTGCCTGTGTCATTGGTGGGATTTGCCCACACCGAGAGTCGATATATCTCATTTTCCACAAGTAGTCGCAGTGGATGGTTGATGCTCTTCAGACGGGTCGCGTAGACTATTGAAAGTGAGTGTAGTCATAATATAAGACGGTAAATGTGTACACACGCGAGCGCTTTGTAACGGACTGAGCAGGGGGGAGGCTAGATAACGAAAGAATAGCTCGGGTCGAGTCAGTCTGAAGATGCCCAAAGAATTCCATTAGGATTTTGATATCGGCATCTACTTGAACACGATTTGCCCCAAATGACCACCTTGGGAACACCATGAGCAACTAGACACCAGAAAAACAGTGTTGCTTACTGGTGTCTAATCGCAAACCATGCATATGCGGTGCGATAAAGGTTTTCGCGTGTCATACACTCAGAGAAGACATCTAAATTCGAACTCTTCAACGTTTCAAAACCGAACAGAAGGAAGGAGTAACGTAGTTCCCGGGCAAGTGGGTGCGTGCTAAGGTGAAGTTAGTGGTCATCCAACGCGTTCTAATGTACAACTCACCTGAACAATTTATGGGCGTGGGTGGATCGTAAGACAAGCTGTTGCATAAGAAATACAACTGATGATCGACGATAGCGAGCAGCTTGTAACCGGCTAAACAACATTTGCAGAACAAGGGTATGCGGTAAAAGAAGACGTCGGGCATTGGAGGATGCACGGTCGATTTCTTCCTTGTCTGTGGGACTGTATCCTATTGGATGGTAGAATGGATCGTCATAACTGTGGATGCGTGAGTTACAGCAGGAACCATGATACGAGGTAAAAATCCTGACTTTAGGCTTTGCGAAAACACACCCTTTCGTTCTCTTACAGTGGAAAACCAAGCAGCCAAAATCTCACTTATCAGGACAACCTCAACAACTGGTTTCTCTGCTATCACCCACGTCCAAACCTCAATACCAGTAGCCATGGCGGGTGGTGTGAATACTTCAAATGGCAGACTGACGAGATAATGTAGGAGAGTATACTCGCACTGCAAGTTGTCAACAACAGGAATTTAAAATGATGATTCTAGCATATACCTCATCCAACGCTATAACAGTCGCCGCGCAACGAAATAACAGGCGTTGGAGATCTTGGACAGTCAGCGTACTGGTCTTCCCCAGGATAGCATTCATGGTATCCTCCAACTTTTTCTTCAGTGCCAAAATGTCGTTTGGAGTCGCGTTTTGCGGAGGAACTTTGTCTAAGGTGTCTTGAGCTGGATTTCAATACACATGAGCCATTGCTTTCATTTGTATCAGCACACCCGCCTTTTCGACTAGCCAACCGCAAACCCGCGGCCTCGCCTGCAAAGTAGCTTTTACTAGCAAGTTGGCTCGCAAGTACTTTTGCACGATCATACTCCCGATTCGATAGCGAACAAAGCGAAGCTGAAAGGTGTGAGAAATCCCGGTTTCTGATCGCAACATCACTTACTCAATTGTCGATGTGGCGGCCCAAAGGCTTTGGCAAATTTCTCTGCCACAGATGCACCCAGTTCAGATGTATCTGAGCCAGCCGGAGATTGTGTTGCAGCAAGGTATTTCTGTGAGGTGGGGGTTTATACTTGTGCTCTGCACATAAATGTTTGGGAAACAGAACCTGGAGGGTTGCCTGCAGCTCTATCGGGGCACGGCTCAAAGCGAGTTCGAACCAGTTGCTTGCATGGCGCTGCAACTGTCGCAGGATCTCGTTTCTGACTCTGTAATCATCTGTCAACTGCAAACGCATGCCTGTACGTTCGGAATGGAATTCATAGATGGGATTGTACTGCAATGGCAGCGTGAGGGTACAGAACCTTCAAACGGACATGGCACAAACCTCGTCAAAGTATTCATTCTCACACGAGCGTCTCAGGAGAGTGAGACACTCAAGAATAGCATAGACGAGTGTTGAATCACACATCAACGATGGAAATGAGATAATCAAACGATTCAGGTACCTCGACGCGACCTCGCGAGCACGCGCAACGCGGTGGGTACTGGCAACAAGCAGATTGCACAGTTCTGAGGAAAGGTGATATGGAAGTGCTTGCTCCGCAGCCTGGGCGTTCAGATCAGCACCGCATCCTCGGATTACCTGTTCGCTGTATGAGCTTCTGCCAGAGTCAATCGAGTCAAAGGAAAGCATACATTGTCAGCAACAGCATCCATGCAGACATTCAGACCGCTTTGTTTGTTCAGACTCGAATTTGTAAAGTAAGAAACCAGGGAGGAAGGCAGTCCAGCAGCAGAGCGCATTGTCTCTATGTCATGCATACTCAATACGAAGATGACTTGGCCAGTTGTTAATGACCGTAAGTCGCTTGTGATCGATGGAATATGGCGTGTAAGATAGGCACGGTGCTTTGCCAGGACCTTGAAGTTGATCAACATTTCAGTGCATCATGGTGCCGGAAACCACAAGAAAACATACCGAATGGGCGTACTCGTGTCTTACAACCGTGCAGTACTCCATATCACTCACCGCATCCGATACGTTCTCGAGGACTGAACATGGCGTCTTTATTGCGATGGTTGCAAGCGCAGGCGATAACCACGTCATGGCACTCTTCTCTCTCTCCTCCTCCCCCGAATTAGTAAAATGGAAAAGAACACACAAGAACCACAAATTTCGGAATAGGTTGATAAGCTCGGAGGCGGTATGATGGTGGGGTGTAAAGTCGGGGTGGTTCAGGAGTGCTTCAATGGGGAGCAGGAGCGAAGCGAGTTGTTCTATCATCTCTTCCGTCTGGCGAATTCCCTCGTCAATGAGGGCGTCAGCAGACGGAAGACAACAACCAACCTTTCCATTATGTCCTGCAGCAGCGGCATTCTGAATCGCTACACCTTTGTCAGAGAAGAGGGTAAGGAGCTCCTCCAAGTACACGTCATATAGATCAGGTCTTTTATCGATTTCTCGAGCAAGTCTGGTCTGTGCTGCCAATACCTAATTGTGCCAGCGTAGGTGGGTACTCTGAGTTATCGGGAAATGATCGAACCTACCATATTGTTAGAAAATCTGGGATCTTCCGGATTTGCTGTGCGATTGATGGCTGAGAATGCACGAATGATGTCCACGAAGGCATATTCCGGAGCAACCAAGGCTAAGTCCACCAAGTTGTACGCAATAGCTGCCTCGACTGTAGGTTCCGCCGTACGAAGCCTTTGCAACAGCATAGAAATTGTAAGTTTCGTCACCTCTTCCTTGTCGAATTCCAGCGCAAGCCGCGTCACAATGGATATTGTAGTGATACCAATGAGGCGTTTTTCCTCGTCGGAACGGCCTCGGAGACCCACGTCTTCGCTTTGGAAGGTGAGCTGATCGACTGAAGAAGACAAAGGAGGTGCGTAAAGCGAATTGTGCGAAAGTTGTTGCGAAGACTCGAAAATCTCTTGACTCGTTGCAGCAATGTAGTTTAAAAGAGAATACATATTAGACATAATGGAATCTTCTCCTGGTGCAAGCTTCTCAATGAAATCAGTCAACTATCCCGCAGTCCGGAATGGGAGTCCCACCTTAACGCACAAACCAAAGCACTTTGCTGCGGCTGTAAGGGGTGGTGGAGAGCGCTTCTCAGTGTTAAAAGCAAATTCGAATATCGGAAGAGGAGAAGTTAGGAATCGACGTAGGTGGTGTACCAGTCCCCTCGCGATTTCTGGGAAACATTGGACAAGAACGGTCATTGCTTTGAGAGCTGCTTCCTGAACTAAATTGTCCATTATTGGGGTCTTGTCGCTCAGAAGGAGGCCGAGGCACGCATAAAGGTCAGCGTCAAGTTCTCCTAAAGCAACCGAACATATAGACGCTAATTTCTGCGGCGTTTTGAGACCATCTATGCTTACCATTGATGCAAATGAAACTCACCAGGCTTTCAGACATCGTCTCCCATGCATATGTGTCAATGGGAGGTTCAATATCCATATCTTGTATCTGCACCAAGAGATCCTTGAAGCACTGTAGAGATCCCCTTCTAGTAGAATGCAAGGCGTCTTTCGTTGCTCCGTCGTCTATGGGTAACTTCTTCGCGGGTCTTTTCATCAGACTCAACCAAGCCCTGTTAGCAGCAGCAGCTTCCTTCAACGGCCCTCGGCGCTGGACAACCTCTGCCGAGACCGCAACAAGGGCTTGAGCGAGCACAGTCCACTGTAACTCCATGACACAGCACACGATGAAATACCCACTAAGGGGCCTCCCGAAGTTGATGTAGCGTGTGATGAAGGTATGAGAGAAGAAAAAAGTCTCAGACGAGTCGGAGTGTGTCTCTGCTTCTTGATGAATGTCAAAGAGAAGCCGGTTGATGCATTCGAGAATGGGATCCTGGACTAAGCCAGTAAGAGCCTGAGACAGGAGCTGCCACTGTGTTACTGTCCAAGGGAAGAGCATTGAGGTGACGGCACGGTAGAGACCATGAACAGAAGGAGTTAACTGTGTCAGGACCTCGAGCGCTAGCGGGTATCAATTGGTGATATCAAGCTTAAATACTTTAGAATACTCACGGCTAGCTGTTGGGAGCATCTGTACTACCTGAATGACGAATCGTAGGAGAGCATCGACCGCCTGGTCCACTCGATCCGAGTAAGTCGAACAAACTCGTAGGATAGCAGAAACAGTCCAGTAAACGAGCTGATCCGGAAGTGCCCATTCTAAAAGAAGAGGATAAGAACAGACCAATGCGATGACAGATATGCTCACCATCCCAAGACAAGGATTGGTCATAATCAATGTGGGGCGCATCGTCCAAGACAGCAACAAGGATAGTCATGAGCGTATCAATTTCATCGCGAACAAGCCTCTCCGGAAGATTTACAACCATTTCTCCGAATGCAATATGACATTGTGCCCGTGCTTCCGTCTTGTAAAATAATCAGCTATGCAGAAGTTGAAAATACAACAGTCATGGCCCATACCATATGTACCCTTTTGCCCGCGTGTGTGTCCAATAACTTGCTACTCGACTTCTCGCTTACTTGCGGAGGTAATCGAGCTTTAGATTGAATGAGGTGTTGAATGCTCAAGAGGCCCTCTTCAGCGTCTGGCTCGTGCGCGGCCAGGTCAGACAGAATGTGTTGCCGAACATTAAGTTCCAGACTAGTGATGAGAAATGACTAACGCTGAAAGATAGAAGGCAATAGAACAAACCAATCCATCACTACTCTCTTCAACGAGCGAAAAGTGAAAGTGAAAAGTGAAAGGCAATTGGGCCTACTAATGTACTCAGTGCCAAAAGTGGAAATTGTTCCACGCGTTATTAATCCTTCTTGCTCCATCAGTTCTGGGGATGCGGCAGCCCCTAACGGCGCTATAGCCAAGTGGTTACGGCGACAGATTCGAATAGTTTGCGCTATCTGTTACTCTTCGAGTGCGCAGGTTCGAATCCTGCTGGCGTCGGTCTTTTTGGCTTCGTCTGTGATCAATCATTAAAAACCAGCTGAGCATCTTTATTAAAAGTCCAATCAGACCTGAATTCGAGGAAGGCAGCGGTCCCGGTCTTACGAAGGTCCTTTATCAATGATCTGAACTTGAATTTTAGATGTGACGATCGCCAGTTGAATTGGACATTGTACTCTAAACCACAACTTCTACCACCTTCGAGTCGTACAGGCGCGCCAACATGACCAGAGGCAGCGGCATTGCGTTTTGGGAGGTCTTGGATGTCAGGGTCCTTCATTCTTATCTTGATAGTCTTCCGGGTTGTCTTGGCTTTTCTGGGGATGGTCACACTCACCCCACGCGAGTCCTTTCATGCCTTTTTCTCATCTTCATCCCTATGTGCTTCTTAGCGTTCTCGCGACCCCGGAAGGATTATGACGTTCACACCAGGGCCGCTCTTCGAGCTCTCCTCACCATCGTATCACCAACGTCTTCCCTCTGGCCAAGCCGCTACGTCAAACTTGCGAGCATTCGCCGTCTACATGTCGATATACCTCTTGAAATGATCATCGAGGATACGACCGATGGTGTCATAGAGCTTCGCGACCCAGTCAATGACTTGGTAGATCTCGTGGGCTCGGGGACAACTGTGCGTGGGCATACCATACGCATGACCATCACATGGAAATGGTGGATTGATTGCTTCGAGTGGTGGGTACTTGCCAAGGTACGTACCGTCCGCTATCTACGAGATATTCTGTTTATACAGGGAACCCCGATAGTCGAAGTCAGGTACGTATTTGCGGTAGTCCAGTTCGATTGATTGGGCATCCATCATACCTTAGATTATCCGGCACTACATTCACCAGGATATATCTCAGGGCTGTCTGATTGGCCGAACGACGACACCCCCACAGTCAATTCAAGTCCGTTGGGTCTGTTCTTGAGTCCATTCGCCCTAACTTCGTCGATCTCGTGCCCTTTGCTCTGTCTCGACTATCTGCCTCATCCTGTCATCCCCTCCTTAAATGCGGGCTACAAGGTGATACTCGAATTCACGGCTTTCTCCCCATCTCTTCGAACACTAAGCACGGCGTACATCCTTTCTGCCATCCCATTCATTATTTCCGGTCCTTCACCTCGCCGGCCGCGGACCCTCGTTTCCGTCCTCGAAGTGCTTAGTGCTTCATACGGCCCCAATTTAGTTGTCGACTCAGTCTCTAACGTTTCGGCTGACTACGAGCACGCATTGCGTCGCATGTATGCGTCCTTCTCCAGAAAGCAGGGGATCCGCGAGATGTGGGTAAAGAATGTGGGTATCAAAGCGTGGCATCGGAACATGTTCCTAGTCGCCCTTGAGGCTGCGCTTGTGCATCGGGGGTGGGTTGAAAGATGGGCTATTCAAATTACCACTAAGTGAGAGTGCATAGTTGCGTTTCAACGTTTGTCATTTATACCGTATGTTGTCATCGTCGCTCCTGCCACTGTGCTTGTCTGTAATCGTTGCCTGTGTTCCAAACACCAGAATTCAAATAGAACATTATCTAGCATATTGAGAGTGGGACACTACATAAATTTACTTAACGTTCACTAGTATGTCAATTGCATCGCCAACACTAATACCTCGCCCCCCCATCGTTCCTCTCGTTCTTCCCAAGCCACCTCACATAGGCCCAACCCCTTTGCTCAAAGCTGATCGATACCAAGGGCGCATAAACCATGTAAGAGATCTACAGCGCGAGGCAGATGACTTATCTGATGAAGAGAATGACCTCGAGGACTGCGTACGTGCGCAATTACACTATTTACTACATTGTTCATAGCCTGAATTTAGAACTTGCACGTTCGGAACCGCGGCTTCGTATGGTATATTCCAATAGGCAGACATACCACGCAGCTAGAAGAAAAGAACGATGTGCGTATCCTCATCTGATCCCAACGAATGATGTTCGATTCGGTTTGTGTAGGCCGAAGATGATTCAGAGGGATCATCTAGTGGACGCACAGATGGGGGCACAACACCACCCCACGAAGAGAACGAGGACTCCGGACCAGACTTGGACGCTGGAATTGAAGATATGGACGAGGAGCAGAATTCAGATGAAGTTGAAGAAGGTATAACAGTGGAACTCGAGGAAGAGCCATCGGACACGTAGAACATTGAAATCGCATTGTCTCGACTTATTGTTGTATAGTTGCAGCATAGCATCGCTCGCTATGTTCCTTCCTCGTGAATTCAAAGGACCAACACTGCCAGTGTAATCCTGAGATATCTACAGCTGTCGGGTGTCAACCTATCCCCTCAACCAAGACGGAAGCCTGCTCAGTAAGTGAGTGTCTCAATGATTCCGTCTAGAACCCTGATTGCATCCGGCATGTTGAATTTTTCGAACTGCAATGCAGCAGGTACGCTGTCATCATGAACATAAGAAAACTCACAGCCAAAGGAGAAAAAGATACTCACTCCCAGCCGGTAACTCGCTTCACAGGCGCCTCCAACCGCAGAAATGCCCTCTTCTGTACTTCCGCTGCAATTTCGCCTCCGACACCACCAGTGTACCCGGCTTCATGAACAACAACCAGCCTTCTGGTCTTTTTGACACTCTCCACGACAGTCTCCACATCCCAGGGTAGTATGGTGCGCAGGTCTATGAGTTCTACTTTTGTACGCCGTAGTGAGGCGGGAATAAGAGGTTCTAACGATGCTGGTGGAGAACGTAGAATATTAATGGCAGATTCGCAGTGGTAGATTGGTGTGCCCCAGGAGAGAAGGGTAAGGTCAGATCCCGGAGTAAGAATTTCTGCACGAGAGAGGGGGAGGGCAAAATCATCTATCGGAACTTGTTCGACTGGGAGCTACAATGTGAGTAGAGAAGAAAAGACCAGAAAGGCATACAAAAGGTACCTGCAGAACGATACAAAATCTTTGGTTCCATGAAGAGAACAGGATTGGGATCGCGAATTGATGCCAGAAGTAACCCCTTACATTGCATTGGCGACCTCGGAATAACAATCTGCGAACACGACCCATGCTCGTGTCAACTGGGAAAGCGTAAATGCAGAAAGATGACTATAACCTTAAGTCCCGAAGCACCAACGAAGAAGCCTTCTGGGCTCTGTGAATGGTATAAACCGCCGTGTCCGACTGCCATTGTAGGCGTACGAATTGTTAAACCACCGATCGAAAATTGCCCACCCGCACGGTATCTATACTTGGCCGCCTCATTTACAATCTACATGGGTGCTGAGAACTGCATATCGCATAATATTAGTGAGGCGTACCTGGTCAAAAGCAGGGAAAATGTAGTCCGCGAACTGTATCTCTGCGATGGCTGTGTGGCCCATAGATGCAATTCCAATACCGAAACCAGCGATGCCTTGCTCCGTCAGAGGGGTGTTAAAAACACGTTCGCGACCTATCCGTGAATATGTATGTACCTTGGTCTATCATCATGACGAGTAAGACAATGATGACCTACCAAATTCTTCTGCAAGGCCCTGCAGAGAAAAAGTAAAGGCTGAACGTTATGTGGAAACCATGAACTGTACCATAGTGCAACGGAATACCCCCCCAAATGCAACGTCCTCTCCAAAGACCACAGCGGTATCGTCTTTTGCGAGTGCGATGCTGCTAGCCTGTCAGTACTGCAGCCCGACAAGGTGATAATCTCTCGTCGTACCTGAGCGCGTCCCTTATGGCTTGATACATGTTCATCTTCCTTGTTTCGCGACCTCCGACCATGGATCCCACAGACCCAGAGTCGTCTTCGTCGGCCCATATCAGACCTGGCGTACGGAAGGCGGCTTCCCGAGTGAGACGAAGGAGCTGTGAGGATGCCACTGAGGTGAGATGGCCTCCTGCCGGCGGCGCCTGAATGGTGTCAGCCGAGTAGCATCGCCGGGAGCACCGCGTCTGTTCAATGTCAGAGGGAGAAGCGAGCCAGACGTACTGACGAGACGTACGAGTGTAGACAGACGAGTGAGAGAACGGAGTGCAGAGACGTACATGGTCAATTGGCAAGGTTATATTCGGCCGTTGCTCGGATCATGATCCAACGGACCAAGGTCGTACTACTTATTACCACACTCAAAGGTCCGCGCGCGCTTGCAGTAATATAGCAGTGATTCCGCTTTCGCAGCCTCCACGACGGCAACAACGGTGATGGAGAGCGACAGCGCATTCGTAGCCCCGGAGGGCGTGTATTCCGTCACAGAGGAGCACAAGCCGCCCATCGTACCAGCACCCTCGGGCACTGCTCAGCTATACCCCACACGACTCTCCACCGTCACCGTCCACTTCAACCACTCAAAACATGCGAGCTCGCCAGGTCTGGCCCAGTTACTCGGCGCAAACCTCAACAAGGAATTGCGCAGAGACAAAGAACGGGAGAGAGAGAAGGACAGGGACAAGGAAAAACCACTGCTAGACGATCGCAGTTTATCCTCCAGCGATACCCCAGACGACAACCTCACCTCGCCAGATGTAACATCGCCCCCAAGCCAAACAACTAACGTACAAGACCTAATTGTGCCCCAAGAACTTCACCAAAAACTATTTGCCCACCCGTCCATCTCGGGCAAGAGGAAATCCAGCTCTTCCAAACCAAAGCATAACATGCGCACAACTTCATCCACTTTCATAACACGAATGCAGAGCGTCGAGGGATTGAATAAGATTCTTTCCAGTAAACAGGGTGAGGTGACATTCATGTTCTTCAACTCTGGTAAGACTTTTCTCTGGTATGACGTTGGTGCCAAAGCCAAGGTATGCATAATCGTACTAAACCTTGTCTACACCAATGGATTGTTAACCACTGGCAACAGGAGCCACTCACAAGAATCAGTTTTTCCGCCTTTCCGACCTGTCATGACGTGAATACCCTCACGGCTTCACCCGAACGACTTGATGTTGTCATTGGGTTTAGTACAGGCGATCTCGTATGGTTTGGTGTGTCATGGTGTGGCGTTCTCCAAAGGTATTTACTAATGGTTCCACAGATCCTATAGCCAGTCGATATGGTCGTCTCAACAAACAGGTGCGGCCACCAACTGGATTGCACTGTTCGTCACTCACGTTGGGTTTGAGGGCTCCATTTCCTCCTCCCCCTGTACCGCAGTGCGCTGGGTCCCTGCATCTTCCACTCTCTTCCTCGTTTCCCATGCAGATGGCACGATAGTTGTCTATGACAAGGAACGAGACGATGGGGTGTTCAGCGCGGCAGCACCCGCCGCCCAGACATCAGCTCCGTGTTTCCCATATTCTAATCCTCATTCGTCTCAGAATCAGTCACAATCGGCCGGTGAATGGGATCCGCTAACGACCATGTACGTTACTGTGCCACCATGGCATCCCGAAGCCAACGTGAGTGGAGGCGCAAGAGCAGATAAAGGCGTTGCCAAGAATCCCGTTAGCCATTGGAGACTAAGTAAACGCGCCGTTGTGGGTGGGTGTTTCGTCCATGGGCCTGTGAACACGTTGAACCTTTCGTCCCTAGATTTTGTATTTTCTCCCGACGTCAAACACGTCGCCGCCATATCAGAGGATGGCTGTTTAAGAGTGATCGATGCATTTGCTGAACAGTGAGTAGTTACTTTTCTGTTTCTGCTTATTCTGACACATCTTTAGGCTTGTTGATTGTTATGCATCATATTTCGGTGCATTGACCTCTGCCGCGTGGTCACCCGACGGACGTCTCATCCTGGTAAAGTATATCCTTCATGTCATGACTGCTCATCTTTTTTCGAGCCCTCTCACAGACAGGTGGCCAAGACGACCTTTTGACAATATTTTCCCCATGGGAACAACGTGTGGTCGCTAGGTGCCAAGGACACTCATCTTTCGTGTCGGCTGTGGCATTTGATGCATCCAGATGTGATGGACGGACCTACCGGTTCGGCAGCGTTGGAGAGGACAACAAACTGATACTGGTCTGCCTGTGTCCATGTTGCATAAGCACTGATTCTAATCTTGTCATTAGTGGGACTTTTCCAGTGGCGCATTACATAGGCCAAAGCTTCAACATGGCCATTATCCGCGTGTCTCGATGGCATCCAGTGTCTCATTGACTGCAGTGTATCGTCGTGGGACTGGCTCAGCCACGCAATTCTCTGCACCAAGATACCATCCTGCACCATCCAGAAACGAAGTATCTGCAGTCCAACCAGTTTTGGTGTGCCATCTGTCATCTCATTATTGCCTACTCACCAAACGCTTTACTCAGGTTAAACATATCGAGGCTGACATGCTAAGCTGCCTGACATTCCTCCCCCGCGCACTACTGACGGCTACGAAATACGGTCATGTGAGGATGTGGGTCCGGCCACTTGTGACCCCCGGCAACCCGCGTCGGCGAACACATGCAAGGCAGGCACTTTCAATATCGGACTTGCAGGACGCTGTTTGAGTCTTGAGCTTTGTTCAGTACGAATTAAATTATGCATATGTCGTGAATGTCCCCGTGTGCCTCATTCCCCGTGTGCCTCATTTAGGCATGGTTACATAATGTCTAGCTGTTTTAGGCAGACTACGAGGTGCACAGTTGCACTCATTGAGAGGCCTTTCGAGTCGTTTGACAAGTCTCAACGAGTGCACGCGATGGTATACTGTATTTGAAAGCCTTGGTTTAACGACCTCGAGCGAAAGCTTTGTTATATCCATTCGTTTGCTTTACAGCCATGTGGTCAAATCCGAGTGACTAGTCATAATCGAAAGTTCCACAAAGAATTCTGAGACTACATACACTAAAGGCAAGGAGTAAATGAAGATTAAGTGTGGACCACCTCATCGAGTAGGAAGGACCAAAGAGCGTCAGAGCGCTTGAAATCGTGGTGCACTACGTTCACTAACCAACGGTTCTCCCGCACCGCGTTGAGCAATGCTCTCTGAGAGGACTCAGGGGCATAGAATGATGCCCACTCGGCCCATATTGAGAAAGCCTCGTTCTATGACGCCAGTGTGTATTTAATAAGGTTCATTGCAACTCAATCGTATCAGCGAGCTCGCACCTTCCATGTGAGAAACGATTCTCGTTCAATAATCGTCGTCTGCACTACCTCCTTGCCGGGAAACACTCCCCACGTCACCGCATTCCTCCCATCTTCAGGTATGTTAGTCCTGCATTCACCCTAGTGCGCACTATAATTGAGCCGTCAATTCAAACTGAGAGCTACAGCTTACCCGTGAGTTTGCTGCAAAAAAATGAATCCAACCCTTCCCTTTGTTTTCAATTTTTTTCTCGATCTGATGTACGATGCTCTCTTCCGCGAAAAACTCAACAAATCCTTTCTGAAAAACATATCCACCCCTTGGGCCCCAGCCGAAGACATCGTCTGTAGAACTGGCGTTGTCGATTGCGGGTTGGGAGCAGACAGTCCATAGCCCTTTACTGGTGAGTTTTTGCAAGTATTCAAGTATTGTTCCAGATTCCTCAGACAGCGGCGAAGCAGAGAAAGGTGTGGTAGAGATGCTAGAGTCAAGATAATCCAAGAAGAGCCTGGTCAAATCCTCCATGGCGGTCGGATTGCCCCAGTGGGATGGCACCGCACGAATCTAAGAAAGTTCGAATTGAGACGGATAAGGCCGACTGTGAGGGGTCATACATTGATGCTCAAACCACCCCATTGATCTTGTGTACCGAATGCGGGACTCTTGTAGTCACCAAACCGGCCATTTGGGAACTCGTCCCAGGTCGCCGCATTGTTGAGTTCACCACGTCCAGGGGGTTCTATATCTGGTGTCGGTATACTTGCTAATGCGCTCGCAGCGGTTGTGGTTGCAAGGCTCGGAGTAACCAGTAAATCTGAACTAGGAAGTGGAGGGTGAATCGATAGCGGAGGAGAGTCCTTCTCTCGGGGTTCATAATCAAGGCTCGACTGGGAGAGTAAAACAATCTTACAACAATAAGTTTGTTTTTGGTAATTGGACTACCACCAGCCCATCCAAGAATCTCGAGAACAAGCTGAACACTCTTTTCCAGGTTGAGGGTGCAGAAATGAATTCCGGAAGCGAGGCCAGATCCGGTGATCTTCCGTATGATGTCAACGGCGAGACGAACACCGTAGTCCTTGACAAGTTGGTCGTCATGCTATCATTGCTCCTAGATTAACTTTCAATACAGTCGATCGATCGACCCACCCGGATTATGTCCAAATCGGCCATGATATTTGGCGGAACCCGTGCCCCACACAGTTTGATGACTCGCAGGAAAGATGCATACGTCTGTATGGGCATGACGCCGGGTATGATGGGCACCTTGATACCTGTATGTCGTGAGAAATCGGTCTTTAAGTTTCGGAGGGACTATAAACCTTTGCTGCGAACTTTATGCATCCATTCAATGAAACAGTCCGAGTCATAAAATAGTTGTGTTACAATGAATTCCGCCCCTGCATCTACTTTCTGCTTGAGGATGTCGATAGTGTGCTCTTCGTTAGTGTCGTTTTCTGGGTGCCCTTCCGGATAAGCTATAAAAGTGATGAATTAGCATCATGGCCGCTCCCGCTTCGACACTTGATCACGCTAATTACCCGCGACACCTATGCAGAAGTGAGACGAATACTCGTTTGATGAACGTATATATTTGACCAGATCGAGTCCAGACGTGAATCGCGAATCGATCGGCGTCCAATTCTCTTGTCCACGGGGAGGATCTGCGTGGCAAGGATGATGAGATTGGATAGTAGTCTAAGATGGGAATGACTGACCACCGCGGAGTGCTAAGATGTTCTGTATACCACGTGCTTTTGCCTCCTAGGGGCTTTTTTAGAGTACGGGAGGGGGAACAGAGCATTGGCGTACACGTAAAGCATCGTCAACCATGCCGGGAAGCATGTTCGTGCACGTCAGATGCAGGATAGTGTCGATGCCACAGTCGGACTGCGTGAACCCAGCGAGATCAAGACTCCCCTCTCTGGTGGAGCCACCGGCACCCCATGTCACACTAATTGCAATGGGATGGAGTGCAGAGAGACGAGATATGCGGGAGACGAGATTGTCGAAACCCTGCATAGATATTAACAGAGAATCAACTCACAGATGGAACACACCTGGTCCGTGCGAGGGGGAAAGAATTCGAACGTATAGAACGGTTGAGCGGAGGCATGTGCGGCGACTTTGTCCGACAGTTTCATTGCACTAAGTAGCGGTTAACGTTGGTTATATAAGCAGCGTACTGACTGACAAGTAGGACCTTCAATTCCAAACAAGGGCAAACTACTCTCTAGAGGACCCAGGACATCCAGAATTCAATGGATGCGTTGTCGACACCCGCGACCGCCGACTTCTCCTCGACGCCCCCAAAGCGCACAAAGATTGTGTTACTTGGTGACCAGAGCGTCGGCAAGACCAGTCTGATCACAAGGTTAGCCCGGGCGCGGAAACTAATATTCATGCTCATCTGGTATACGCGTAGATTCATGTACGATACATTCGACAACACCTATCAGGCTACGATTGGGATTGACTTCTTGAGCAAAACCATGTACCTCGAGGACCGAACTGTTCGGTTACAGCTGTGGGATACTGCTGGCCAGGCGAGTCAAGGCTCGAGGCTTCCGGAACGCTATTCATCCGGAACGGCTCACATGTGACAGGAACGATTCCGCTCGCTAATACCATCATATATCCGTGATTCCTCTGTAGCAATAGTTGTCTACGACATTACCAGTAAGTACCGTACTCCGGCCTAGCTTCCACGGCTGATCTCTACGAGTGCAGACCGGCAATCTTATCTGTCCACGTCAAAATGGATCGACGACGTACGGTCAGAACGTGGAAACGATGTCATCATCGTGCTGGTCGGTAACAAGGCTGACCTTTCGGAGAAGCGGTCCGTCCTCGCATATCGTCACTGTTGCGCAAAGCATGTTTAACCTCCTCGCATCATTCTAGTCAAGTCACGGTTGAGGAAGCGACCCAGAAAGCAACGCAAATGAACACTATGTTCATGGAGACTTCGGCCAAAGCTGGTCATAACGTCAAGTCGTTATTCAAGAAAATAGCGATGTCATTGCCTGGCATGGATAACAATGTGCAAGCAGACGCACAGAACACCAGTATGTGTTCTCCTTAACGTTATCCAAAGTAGACCCGAATAGATGTATTCCAGAAATTGACGTCACGACCGCTCAAACACCTACTGTTCCAGAAGCTTCACAGTGTAACTGCTGATGTACCTCGTCCTGCCTTCCCTCTTGTGGCATTATATACCGTGATTTTTGTTTCGGCCATTTCAAAATCGTCTGCTATAATCCATCGACGGGGTCTCTCAAAGCTGCTGTTACCCTGTCTATCTGCTAACCGCGGTTCATAGTGTTGCCTACACCTCTTGGATGGGTGTCCTTGTATCGGGCCCACTGTTCGTCTTTATGGCGTTCCTCTTCCGCTTTCAGTTCTCCCACTACTGACCCGTCCATCTCCGAATCTATAGTGAGCCGTTCGGACGTCGTGGGTTTGGCTTCGGGTTGGGGCCTACGCAGACCGCTAGTCGCTCAATCAAGTATAAGTTTTCCACAGTGTGGCTCACCCATCGTTGGAAAGGATACCCCCCCGCTGTCGTTCTATATCTAAGTATTCGTCGATGGTCATGGTTGGTAGACGATGATCGGACCCAAAAACCTGCGTGTACAGGCGAGCACGGTCCGACGCGCTTGCGGGCAAAATGGTGAAGGGTCTCAAGGGCTGCAGCGGTGATCAGGAGAGTTAACAATTTCACATATTGGCGCCTACCTTGCCACGGGGGTCCAATAGGGATCTTCTGTTGGGAAATTCGGGGGCTGTATCAATCTTCCACACGTCCTCCTGGTTCTTGTTTTGTCGTTCGTCCGCTGACTGTGGCAATGAAGGAGGGGGCGGAGCATTGCTCAGCAACCGGATCTCTTGATCTACACCTTCAAGTTGTGCACACGCCTGGGCATAGAAGAGTCTGAGAAGTAGCAATGTAGCTTCTCTGAGGACATCCTCAGCTTCGAGGTCTTCAGCATTGTCGTCCGGAGGAAGAAGTAGAGATGCTACGAGCTCGAAATCGGTGAATGAGCGGTCCTCAGAAACCGGCTGTTGCGGACGTTTCCTAACTACTTCTATACGAGCTCGCAGATCCTTCTCGGCTTTGTATTGTTTGATTTTGACTTCCCTACGTTTTGCAGCGTCTTTGATAGAGGTCGGTTGGTGACCATAAAGGATACGCTCAGTCTTTGGAACGATGTCGTAGGTCTCAAGACCGGAAGTATACATGTTAAAATGACGCTAGTGATGGTATTGGTGACGTGCTTTCAATCCTCCGGTTCTCGAACCTACCTGAACTTGGGCCAGGTTCTTCATGCGTTCATCCCTATCCGCAGTTCTGACGCGGTTCTGCATCTCTGCATGGATGAATCGGAGAGATAAATACACGAGATCCGGGGTGGATATATCGTCGAGAACTTCATTCGGACTGAACAATGATAAGCTGGCGACTTGGGAGGTCAGCTGAACGAGATCAGACAAAGTATCCTGGATGAGTTCCTGGAGGTGGTCGTATCAGCAAGATATGATTATTGGTAGAGCCAACACATGCCTGAGTTTCATCTTCGATAGTAGGCAGACTGGAAGCTCTGGCGGCCTTGTCCAAGGCTCTCGCGTATAGAGTTGAGAGTGGTAACGACATGACGCGAGGACGAGTATTCGGGGGCCACGTCCGTGCTTCTCTCTGCCACCAGTACTACCAGAATGAACTTGCAAAGGGACCGCGCGCAGAATTATTTTTCGCATCGGAGAAACCTCCACGAGCTCCTGCACTTCAATGACGACGATTCGGGGTATGTTGAAGGCAGGGTCTTCATGATATGGCCACCCCGAAACAGGTCACACCGCATTAATCTCGAGATAGTAGAAGACTCTGCTCTCTATCGCTTCGAAGTGGAGGTTCCTCACAAAGATGGGATTGCATTTCGACCACACGAACGTGTCTGTTTTGCTCTCAAGGGGATGAGGGTTGATCGGCGCAAGGAATCCAGCGCCCCACACTACTTTCCGATCATCCTCCGCTTCCCCAATGGTGTAATACTAAAGTATCTGAGTGGCGCTAATGCAGGAAAGGCTGTCGACACATGGGAGGGTAAGTGCACCCACCCTAGGTTCGGTTTCCATAATTTGATGTCTGTTGCGAGTATACAGGAAACACAGATGAATGGTACAACCCCGGCGACGTTCACACCGCCCCAGATGTGGCCACAATTGACGCGTCTAAGATCCACCATAATCATGTCCCGACAGTAATAACAGACATTATCAGCTGTCACGGTCAAGACGTGAAAGTGGATCGACCTCCTCCACCGTTGATTCCAATCGCAGATAGCACAGCTACTGTTCGGTTGATGCGACCGGCTCAGCAGCCTAGCACCGAGCGCCCTCGTCGTTCCTCCAAAGGAAGACTACGGAAAAAACGAAGATTACTTAAGGAGAGGGAGAAGGAGTCGACATTCCCTAACCGGCTAGAAAACGACACGGACGAACTACTTCCATCTTGTCATAAACAACCTCAAACGTCAATTCACGCATCCTTGCCCAATGTGTCCGACGGCCATTCACAGCTCTCTCAGGTCAGCGGGAACCCCAACGGAGAACCCATTCTTCTGAAGGTCGATGAGGTCGACATTTCGCGCGAAAACAATCATAACAAAACGGTGACCGCCCCTGGAGAAGGTGCCATCCCTGCTCTCCAGTTCAGTGCGGGTGTTCGCACGCAAAGGGTTTGTCACTTGATGATTGTGTCGCCAGGTGTTAATCTCGCATTCTAATACTAGGGTGACATTTTCACTCCCCTCAGTGAGCTTCAAAAAGGTCATTCCTTGATCAATATTATCGGAATTGTGACCCACGTGACCTCGGAAAGAAGGACAAGGACAAATGGTGGGTCAATTATGCACTCTGCGCAGCTTCGCAGGACCATATCACTCCTTTCTAGAATGGAGTCGTTCAATTACTCTCGTGGATCCGTCCGTAGTCGACTCATCACGACAGAATATCAAAGTGAACTGTTTTCAAAAGAAATATCTGGAATGGCTACCGCAAGTGCAAAAGGATGACATCGTTATTCTGCGCAAGCTCAAGGTCCAATAATGACACTGCTATCTACGATTTTGTAATGACCTTACATGTCACAGGTTGTCGAGTTCCGCGGTGTCACGACAGCTACAGGTTATGGTGACAAATTGCGTTGGGCTGTTTATGATCCGCTCAAACATTCTACACGACCTCCCAACAAAGGTAATGCTCCTGAGAAAGAACTGATCGATGATGGGATAGGTTACGAATATTCTCCGTACTGGGAGGCATTCCAGGATAGCATTGAACTTGAATATTGTCTGAGAATTGGAGAATGGTGGAAGGGGCTCGCAGAACAAAAAGTCTCTGCAGTAGAGTGCTCAGGATCTGTTCGCAAGCGGCATCTGCTGATTTCTGAAGCCTCGCCCGACCTCCCGCCTAGGGGTTTCTTCGATTGTACTGTTGAGGTGAGCAAAATTGTATCCTAGTTGAACCGATCCCAAATACTTTTTTGAAGATATTACAAAAATTTAACAATGACGGCGGTGCAACCACTGTTTATGTCACAGATTACACGGCCAACGCTTTGGTTCGCTCCGTGCGAGCCACGTGGTGTCCACCCCAATTGTCTGACTGCGTGTTGCAGTGCAGTATGTGGGACGACGCAAGGAACATCGCAAAGATGATGAACCCTGGCGAATATTGGTACTTGCACAACGTCCGGGCGAGGTGGAATCCTGACCATTACATGGAAGGGACGATGCAGCTCGCGGAGAAAGTTACTCAACTAGATGAAACCAAACTCGAAGCACAGCCACATCTCAAGGCTCTTCTGGCGTTAGTATTTTGCAGCATATCCTAGAGCGAAATGACACCTCCTGCAGGAGAAAGCAAGGGTTTAAGTTCGATAACTCTAGCTTTAGCCCGAGGTCGACATCATTGCATATTTTCCCAGAAATGCTTCTTCAAGATGTGGAAGAGAGCACGAGCTTCCTCACTTGCATTGTTGAGGTATTCCCTTTCCCAGCAATTATTTACATGCTCACCATAGTGCTGGTAGCTGCTCCATATCGACCTCAACTCGCAGGACGGTCATCTGTTATACGTTACCGACTACACATACAACCCTGACTTGCCGACCACCGTCTCAACAGCTGATTGGGCGCACAATCTCGAACATCGTGTGGTGAAGATAAAGTTGGATGACACCCAAGCCAAGGTTTCATCGGATCTCCAGCATGGTTTCATGTACGTCATCCAGAATATGCGCATCAAACGTTCAAGTGTATCTGGTGGTATGCACGGATGTCTGGGTGGCGGTGATATGCTTATCGTCTCCTTACGTGACTTACCAAGCCACCGTGCCCAGACGTTGCAGAGGTTGGTATATATGTAATGTCGATTTATCTGGTCTTACCCGCGTATTCATGTAGGAACAAAGAGAAATGGAGAAGAGAAAATATGCTGACCGCTCCGACGATGCTTTCAAACGACCCGTATGGGGAGACCCATAGACTGCTCAGGCAGTCGTCGACTGCTTTGGGCGACACCACTTTACAGGAAGCACCCACGTTGCCTGCTCCAGCCAAGTTCAAAGTGCTAGCTCGTGCTGTGGATTTCTTTCCCTTCTCTCTCGAGGATGCATGCGTCTTGCGATGTACTAAGTGTGAATCGAGGCGAGCATTCTGGATTTTCTGGTACCTCAGATGTTGATCCCATTCTCAGTCCCCCGCCTTCATTCCAACAATGCCCACGCTGTGATGACATGATGGAAACACACTGCAAATGGTTTTACCGCTTGTATATTCTCCTTCGAGACGAGAAAGGCGGCGAGCTCATTGTGTCTCTATCAGGAAAAGAGGTATGTGTTCTTTGTTGCGGGTGTTATGGACGTAATATCGGTTGTCTGTGTATCAGTGCACGTTGTTGCAAGGCGTTGATCCAACCGACTTTCGTTGTGATCAGCTAGCGTTCCGCAAGTTCCTGGCAGAGCTCGACCCCATTTTGGGTAACTTGAGAGACATCCACCTGGCTTGGTCGAGAAACGAGGATAAAGCCATTGAGTCGCCACTGATGACATTCACTCTTGAGAGCTGGAATATTGGCAGTGAGAAAGGTTACAGTCTTCTTGACTGCACATCCACGTAGTAAGGGGGAGATGCCACTCGGTATTTGAGAGTTACATGACGATACAATTTAGCATGCATACTAGTATTGGCAGTACGAGCTAACTTCCTTTACATAGCGAGTAATCAGAAGAATGGTCTCCCATAACTAGACTGTCAAGCAAAAGACTCATTCTGTCCTATGAGACTGAAGGGGTAACATCAGATTGGCCAATGACACGAAAAGTATTGCAAGGGAATATGCAAGTTAGACGCTGCCGCTTCGAGATTCAACTGTCTCCACGTTGCTACGAGTAGATCCAGCTGGTGGGTTGATCGAGTTCGGTGCGCTCCCGACAAACTTGTAAGCTTGGCTCCAACCTCTTGTGAGTGTTATGAATGCTTCAGCGCGATCGATCTGCAGCGGATTCAATCTGGTGAGAGTTACGATGTCGCGGTTAAACAGATACGGCGCTTTTCTCAGGTGCGGAGGTACCCTGGACCTTATCGGGTTTGACTTGCTACGAAAGCAAAGCTATAGTCGTGTGACAACATTTGTGTCATCACACAAGGTCCTCTGAGTTCGTGTAGTCCCCATTGACAGTGTTGGCATTGCCAGCAGCCCAAGATCTAGAGAAGACAATATTACACGACGGAATTGGAGGAATCTTACAAGGCTGCTCCCGACCCTCAAGTAGATGGGAGGGAAACACCCTGCATGCTTCTTGGTCAAATGACACGACTACTTGCAAATCACCTGGTTCATAACTTTGTGTAGGGAACTCGAAGCCTTTCGCGTCAAGCCTTTCCGTCCGGAGACGTCACTCGTATACTTACACTTGCTTGGTTTTGTGGGCCATAAAGGCCCCATTTGTTGCCAAGCGACGCGAATTGCAATGGCCCGGGTACGCAGGATTCAAAGCTTCTGAGCTGGCCACTTTCTGGTCTCGGCCTAAGTTATATCAGCGGCTTGAAGCTCCAGTAGGTGGAAGAAAGTACAATATATAGGATCGCCATCCCGAAACTAGCTTATTATTGATAGACTAGGAGCGGCCGGGATATCGTCGGGTTGAAGGACTCAGTTGAGACTCCCCCACAGACAGGACAGATTCAGGTTGAATGGGCACATTGAAAGTGTCAGACTTTGATCCTTCAAACTTCAAGTTGAAGTTGCTTCAAAGCTTCAATTTCGACCATAGTGTAACAATGTGACAATCCTGTGACGGACGCGTCGAGACGTGTACACACACTACCACTGGCATGTCTCTACCAGTCGTCAAGATAGATGTCAACTACGACGATGAGTTGGGTGCGTGTTCTGTCATTGACTACCATTGTTTGTTCATTCGTTGCAGACAAGATACGGATCTTCCTTTCAACATACATTAGTCACGACAAGGACCTGGATCGTGATTTCGCAACCATTGCACTGAACGATGACGAGGAGGGTCGCGAGGACTCCAGAACAAAGGGACTCAAGTACATGCAACAGCTGGTACGCTTTCCTGAGTCCAGAACTCTACCTCGATTTGATACCTGGTATTCAAGCAACGGATAGCAAACCGCGAGCAGCAGATACTAACCATTGACCTCGAGGATATCCATCAGGCGAGAATTTGAACTCTTATTTATCGTCATTTTATCTTACTGTTATCTCCTACTCAAGCACGAGAAAACTGTTTCCGAACTTGTGGCTCGTATCCAAAATAACACCCGACGCTATGTCCAGTTATTCTGTGAAGCCATTGACAAACTCATTCCAACCCCAACCAAGGATATAAGTGAACATGACGAAGTTATTGATGTCATTCTCCATCAGCGACGTGAGCGGAACGAGCAAACTGAGGGAGTCCAGGAAGGCTTTCCCAATCATCTCTTACGGCGGTAGTGCGTGTCGTCACTACCGTACAGTATTATCACACTAATTCTTGCTTTAGTAATCTCTACTTTCAGCCTCTGCGATCTGACGTTGCCCTGGCAGTCCGTGATGTCAATGGCGCTCACTTGGGACGGCTAATTACTGTTCGCGGAATTGTGACCCGTGTCTCAGAAGTCAAACCTCTACTTCTCGTGAATGCCTACACGTGTGACGTGTGTGGGTCAGAAACATTTCAACAAATTTCGAGCAAGTCATTTTCCCCAATCACCGATTGTCAAAACGAGAACGAGTGCAAAAAGAACGGCGTCCGCGGGTCTTTACACATGCAGACACGAGCTTGTCGCTTCAGCCCGTTCCAGGAGGTCAAAATCCAGGAAATGGTTTGTCCGTTTCTCTGGCCCTTTCGTTCTTCTTCTCATGCTTCTACAGGCGGACCAAGTTCCAGTCGGCCACATTCCTAGGTCGATGACAGTTCATGTAAACGGCAACCTTGTTCGCATGATGAATCCAGGAGATGTGGTTCATCTTGGTGGCACTTTCCTTCCTATACCATACACCGGATATCAGGCCGTTCGAGCAGGGCTTCTCACTGATACATTCCTGGAAGTGCAGCATATCCATCAACTGAAAAAGCAGTACAGCGATATGGAAATGACCCCACAAATACAGGCGCAGATCGCTGACATGCAACGGGACCCTGCGCTGTATAATAAACTTGCTCAAAGCATCGCTCCGGAGATCTATGGGCACCAGGACGTGAAGAAGGCACTCCTCCTATTGCTGGTAGGGGGAGTCACGAAAACTATGGGTGATGGCATGAAGATTCGTGGTGACATTAACATGTGCCTCATGGGTGACCCCGGTGTTGCCAAGTCACAACTGCTGAAATATATTTCGAAGGTAGCTCCGCGCGGTGTGTATACCACAGGCAAAGGTTCCTCCGGTGTTGGTCTCACAGCTGCTGTTATGCGAGACCCGGTCACGGATGAAATGGTTCTCGGTAGGTGGCTTCCCTTGAGGAACAGTCTGCGTGCTGACGGGAATGTGCTCAGAGGGAGGTGCTCTTGTGTTGGCGGACAATGGCATCTGTTGCATTGATGAATTCGACAAAATGGAAGAAACTGATCGAACCGCTATCCACGAAGTGATGGAACAGCAAACCATCTCTATCTCCAAAGCCGGTATCTCAACTACTCTTAACGCTCGAACTTCTATTCTCGCCGCTGCGAATCCGCTATATGGACGCTACAACCCCAAAGTATCTCCTGTGGAAAACATCAACTTGCCTGCGGCGCTCCTGTCTCGTTTTGACCTCCTCTTCTTGATTCTGGACAAACCAACTCGCGAAGACGACGAGCGGTTAGCTCAGCATGTCACACACGTGCACATGCACAATACTCACCCTAAGCTTGAGTACGATGTCATCGATCCTTCCTTGATGAGGTTAGCATTCAGAATGCTACTTCTTCATACCTGTTGACATTCGGGTGCACGGACACAGACATTATATCGCGCAAGCACGCCTCAAGCGCCCTGTTGTGCCGCCCGTTGTCTCGAGCTATATCGTAGATTCTTATGTGCGTTTGCGCAAGCTCTCGAAGGAGGAGACTGCCCGGAAGAAATCGCATACTTACACATCAGCACGTACATTGCTTGGTGTGCTCCGCCTTGCTCAAGCACTGGCACGTCTTCGATTCGCAGATATCGTAGAGCATGGTGACGTCGACGAGGCTCTGCGTCTGATGGAGTGCAGCAAGGAGAGTCTCGAAGATGACGAAGATAAGGAGTATGAGCCTGATCGTTCAGTCATCAGCCAAATCTTTCGACTTATCAAGAACATGACTGGGGAAGGCGGTAGCAAACGAAGGAAAAGACAACGCATGCTCGGAAGAGGACCTGGGGGGGAACGTGATATGGATGTCGACTCGGGCGAAGACGACAACGACGGAGAATTGGCTCTCATTAACGTGCGATCTAGGGTGCTAGGTGCTGGCTATACTGAGGCCCAGCTCAACGATACTATCGCTGAGGTAAGTTGGCGTTCCCCCCTCGTATAGTGCGTCTCTCATTGTCTCCATGTGCAGTACGAGTCTATAGATGTCTGGGCACGCGTAGCAAATGGCTCGAAGTTGCGTTTCATCAATGTCTGACGAGAAAAAAAAATACTTCTGTTCCTTTCGATTGTACTGGTTGATATATGTGCAGCAACATGTCCATAAAATAACGTGTTGTCTATCCTGACTGCTCTTGAGAAGCGTGTTCCCAGCTTGACCCGCTGCCACTCCCAGGACTTGCTGCTCCCTCCTGACGCGATTGGAAATCGTCCCGATACCTTGGCGTTTGCTCCAAGGAGGCAGGCTCATCGTCCAAAAATTCGGAATGAAAAGCCAGCCCCGCTTCTTGGTGGTCATCGAAGGACCGGCCAGGATGAAGCATTGTTTGTTCGTCTGCGTCTTCGTCATCATCGGATACTTCCCCGAATGCATCGTACAGCTCCTTTGCCCTCGGTCTCGGGCGTGCACCACCTCGAGAGATAGAACTCATGGGCAGTTCGTCATCCGCAAGGGACGAATACACTGCGCGTCGTCTTACACGTCTCCTCCAGAAGAATACGCCAGCGCCAATAGCAAAAAGGAACACAGCACTCATAGCGACGAAGAACCACTTGGAGTTGGAGACAAGGTTAGACATGTCAGAGAACCAGCCCTCATCAGGAGTGGGGGTCATGCTAGGTGTCGCAGAGGACCCTGGGAAGGCAGGACGGTCGGCCTCGCCTTCTGCCGTGTCGTGATCGCTAGGGAGGCCCGCTGTCGGTTTGGGGTGCGATTTAGCAGAAGAAGGGGAGGGAACTTCGGCCGACTCCGATTCTTCGGGAGATGGAAGAATTGCATCGTTGCTGGGGAGGACGTAGGTCTTGGCATGGGCGGGATCGATTGTGGAACCCCAGAACATAAGTCGCCAACCATGGAATGTCCCGTTGTGTTTTGCGTCAGACTGATCGGATACCCTGATGGCCCAATCGCCGACTGGGTTCTCACCCCTTTTTGCTAGAGTGAATGACTGAGCTTTAAGGGAAGAAAGAAAACACCTTACCAGTGCTTCACAGTCATAAAACGCCAGCCTTTGAATCCAGTGGTTGCATAATCATGTTTGCGCACCGCAGCCAAGACACTCTTTATGCCGTTCGGGCTGACAAGTTCTACTTCCACGTCACCTCGCTTAGAATGGGAAATCCACACGGTAATGGTCAAATGTTCGAGTGCTTCGAAGTTGTGCTCCAGTAACATATCATTTGTGAGAGCGAACGTGCTCTCAACACCGCCACGAGGAATGGGTACACCTCCAGTCATGGTGCCTTCTGGGTCTGTTAGGGAACCGTTATTGAGTTGAATTGCGGATGGATGGAACCAGGCCTGGGGCTTGACAAGTTCCCAGGTCTGTGCGGCTGTGACAAGAGCGTACGCGTTAAGCTGACCGTACCCGTATTTGTAACTAAATGGCCGGCCCGACGCTGTTTTTTCCCAATCCGGGTCCTCTGGATTGATCATTTGGGCCGATTGAACGCAAAGATGTTGGATATCGCGCCAAGTAAGGTCGGGACTTGCGAGATGGTGTCAGACGAAGAAGAGGAAAGGAGGGGAGACTGACCGAACTTGGAGAGCTAGTGCCAGGACGCCTGCTGCGTTTGGGGCGGCAGCGGAGGTGCCACCGTGGTTGGATGAACAGGCATTTTCACCCACGTCAGTGGTCACCTGGAAGAGGGTGAGAGGAGGTGAGAGGGAAGGAAGGAAAGGATGTACGAACGATACTCTTTCCGCTGCCTGAGCTGTAGGCCACCATGAGGTTGGCCGCACAGGATTCTGAATAGTAAGGGTGAAGGCCCTTGTAGTCTACGGCAGAGATAGTTACGGAGTAGATGCTGTTGGTATAGCCGTCAAAATTACACTGATCACCGGCCAGCGCGCCATTTCCACTGGCGAATACGAATATGGAGCCCTTTCCATGTCTTCCGTTCTGGACACCATTGAGGAAGGCCTTGTGAATGATGTAATTTGGAGCGTCCATGGACTTGCCATCATCAGAGGGCCCCCAGCTGCAGGAGTAAATGTCGACATCAGAGAAGCCATAGTTGAGTGCTGCAGCTTCGTCTGCGTCCGTGATTGGGCCAGAGAGGATGCGCACGCCTGCTACCTTTGCTTCATAAGCGAGGCCGACGCCGCAGACGTCGTTCTTCGCAGCTGCGATCTGGCCGGCGCAGCGGGTACCATGACGGTCGTCTGCAAGGAGTGGTTTAGGAAGGGGTGTGTGGCCGTTAAAGTCGTAGGAATGTTCAGCGTCCTAAGAGAATGAGGAAGGGTTGTACGTGAAGGAGGGAAGACATACGAAATTTTCGGCAAGGTCCTTGCTCTCGTAATCGAGGCCATCGTCGATGATGGATGCGATGACGCCCTTGCCGGTGATGCCCATTTCCCAAAGGCCTGTGACATTCATCATGTGTTCGGGGAACTCTTCGTTGACGATGTGCCATTGCTGAGTGAAGAGAGGATCCGTGACACCAAGACGGACACCAATGGCGGCGGCGGAATCACCCGGACGGACGGGGGGTGGGGCACGCTTTGTGCGCTGGCGTGGAGGCTGGTGCTCGAAGAGGTGTATGGCGGCGAGGAGGCGGTGGGCCCGTTCATCACGGGGTTGGATGGCGGCGTGAGCACGGAAGGCATCGTAGCGTGCGAGGACGGGATGGCGATGTGGAGGGGGGTGTTTTGGAGCACGGAGGAGCCACGCATTGGGGAGTTCGCCGACCTGGGCGACGAGCTCGAGGCCAAGGCCGAGCTCGGCGATGCACTCGTCCAAGGAGGGGACGGAGGGGGCGGGACGGTGATCGAGAAGGAAGTAATCAAAGGTTGCATGGTCACGGACGTCGAGGGCGTCGGCGAGGAGGGGGAGGGGAAGGAGGAGGAGGAGGAGGAGGAGGAGGGGGGGGAGGGGCGAGCGTCGGCGTGTCATGATAAAGAGAAGATGTGAGCGATCACGTGTCGTGTTCATGGCCCTTTGAGCGAGTGGTCGTCGCACAGGCTTGAAAGTTAACTATGAGCGTCGCGAGGAAACGAACGCGTCTGTCGCTGTCCCCCACGCCAGACAGCGACGACGACCGTCCACGACGACGACCCCCTCAGAGGTCGTCCCCAGAACAGCCCACATTCCACGTCCCACCCGAGCACGAGTTCCCAGAGGGGCCCGACGTTCAGATCATCGGCGAGACAGATCCCCTCGACGACGACAGCGACAATGACGTCCCCGTCCGTGTCCTCACCGACTTTTCCATATACAACCACAGCACTCTCCAGCTCGTCCCCGTCGCCTGCCTTCTCGAGCTCTCCCTCAACTCAACGCTTTCCTTCTCTGCTTCTGGCTGCGCCAAGGCTTGGGTAGACACAGATGATAATGACAACGATGACGATGACGACGACGACGACGCGTCCCAAGTACGTGAAAATAGCGACGACGACGGTGCAGCTGCAGAGGACCGCATGCAACGTCTCAAGCTGTCTCCCATCAAGAGGTTCTCCTTCCACGACCTCAAAAGGTGCCACCGCCGTCTTGACAGGTGCCCATTCTCCCACACCGTCCCTGCTCTCTCTCATCCTCCACAGTAATATCTACATTCTCACCCAGTATGCTTGGTACATCCTCGACATCCCCTCACCACTTTACAAGCCTTTTTATACCGGTTTTTGGCTCAAGCATCGCGTCCTTCACCTCGTTGTCACCTCTGCCACCTCTCATCCTAGGCTCAGTTACGATGATTTTATTCACTCTCTTGATGTTTCCCCGTCCTCCGATGATGACATCGCAATCTCCCTCAGAATCCTTGGCAGGAGCATCACAGAGGATGATGTCCAGTCAGACGATGTCGTATGTACATTCCATTTCCTGCTTGCCTTCCTCACTTGCCTTCCGTAGAAATCTTATTTGTTGGCTATTCTCGACGACCTCCATGCAAATGAACATATCAACATCCGTCGTGCCCCTCTGTTTCGCACCCTCCTTGGTCAACAGTTCTCATATCAATTTGAACCTCTAAAGTCACCCAACGCATCTCGTTCTCGCCCCCAGTCACGTATCTCATCGGGTAACCTGGAGCTTCAGGTCCTCAAACACCGCAACCAAACTGTTGTCACCACCGTCGTTTCTCGCGTCACAAAGTTACTTTTCGAACAAAACATAAAACTCGTGAATATTCCCGGTCAAGACGATATCGACATGGAAGAGCTACGACCTGCCCACTCCTCTCTCATTCACCTCGCAAATCCCGACTCTGTCAAATGGGGTCCTCCCACAGACCATCCGGGCCACTACAAATCCGTTTACGTCGACGGTGTAGTTTATTCCGTGCGTTTGCCAATCCTCCCACTTCTCTTCATCTTCTTCATCTCGTTCTTAGCTCGGTGATACCGTTATGGTCGAGCCTGGTATAGATGAGAACAAAGCTCGTGCAAAGAGCTACACCCATGAGCCCGCTCAGTCACCTAATTCACTTGCCAACTCTCGCTGGTAAGCGACCACTCATACTCCGACCACCTCATCGACTCATCACACCTCAGGTTCTGCCGTATATGCTATCTTTTCGAGGACGAGCGAGGCCACAAAATGTTCCACGGCCAGTGGCTCACCCACAGCTCAAAGACGCTTCTTCAGGAGCTCAGTCATTCTCAGGCATTGTATCTAATGTTAACGGACTGCGAAGATATTCCCATTAATGCGATATCACAAAAATGCAACGTCCGTGAGCTTGACTCAGATACTCCTGAGCCGATTGGTGGCGGCGCATCAGAAGAAAACGATTTTTTTACTAGGTATGATGTGTTATACGTATATTCACCCTCTAACACCACCATCACTAGCTTGTTGTACAACAGTGCAGACGCTTCCTTCGTCTCGCTTTCCGAGGAACATACAATGCGTGCCTTCGCCCATTGTGATATCCACCAACAGTGTCTTTCCTGTGGCTTCCAGGCGATGAAAATGAACATTGCTCATCCTCGTCCTCTTCCCGGTGGGGGATTCGCTCAATTTGAGTTCTCGTACCACCTCTATGATTTCGTTTACGTCAAGCATAAACATCCGCACTCCGTTTACAAAATTGGTCAGATTGTAAAGCTGAAGGCAATGAAAGCCCCGATTGAAGTGACAGTCCAACTATTTGGGAGGTATGACGACGTTGTGAGAAGAGTAAGGTTGGAAGACAAGCACCGTCTATTACCATCTGACGACGTGGGTTCCCCCCTTCCTGTATGGTGGTCGTGTTTACTGACCATTCATGCAGCGTAGGCTTTTTAGGACAGACGAGGTGGAGATTGTGCACGACGAAGACCTACAGGGGCAATGTTACCTAATTCATGAGCATGATACTGCTGCAATTGACGAATGGGTGAAACGTGATGATCACTACTATGTCAATCAACAAGCTTACTCGTCGAAACCCAAATCCTTTGACGAAATCGAAAATTGGCCGAAAACCGAATTTAGGTCATGCAAGAAGTGTCATGAGGAGAGGGAGGATCTTTTGGAACGGCAAAGTCTATTACTGAAAAGACATGGTCGTCTGCGTGGGTTAGAATTGTTCGGAGGTGAGACTTTGCTTGCACTGCATGTTTGGTTGACACATTAATTTCGAATTGCAGGAGCTGGTGGTCTTGGGACCGGCTTGGATTTATCCGGCTTCGTAGAGACCCGATGGGCGATCGAATTCTCCCCCAGTGCTGCACTAACCTACAAGTAAGATTGGCTTTGCACGCCGCCCCTCCTAGACTCATGTGTGTCTTCTAGGTGCAACCATCCTGAGACAATTGTCTACAATCAATGCACTAATCTATGCCTACAGCACGCGATTGATACCCTAGAAAACAAGAAGCCAAAACCACTTCTCTCTTTAGACGATAAGAAACCACTACCCCCCATGCCGAAGCCAGGTGATGTAGATTTTATCTATGGTGGTTCGTGGTCGATGGTTGTCTGCGTACTTGAACATGACTGAAGACTAATGGCTAGGTCCTCCGTGTCAGAGCTTCTCTCACATGAACCACAATAAGGTGTGGCGAAGAATACGTGAGATTTTCCTTGACTGACGACCGGTTTAAACAGAAAGAATTTGATATACGGTATGAAGCCGCCTCCCCCATCCACCATCGATGATCTGAGGTGTTACTCCATAGAAGCACTCTCGTGTGCAACATGATAGCTTTCGTCGAGTTTTACCGGCCGATGTATGTACTCCTGGAAAATGTCCTTGGAATTTTGTGCCACAACCAAAAGACGACGTCGAGGAAGAATGGCATACAATTTGCAGTTGTGAAATTTATACAGCGCGCTTTGGCTTCCATCGGGTACGTTGGCCCCCCGGCTTCTGTCCATAGGGATACACTTGACTATGCGCAGATACCAATCCAAGTTTGCCGTTCTCCAGGCTGCGCAGTATGGTGCACCTCAAGGCCGCAAGCGAGTTATTTTTTGGGGAGCGCGCCGTGACGTGTTGATGCCAGAATGGCCGATTCCGACACATTGCTCTCCAATACAGTTGACCCGTGCTGGACTGCCAAACGGCTCCGTTTTACGTCCTATCACACGGAACAAGTGTGAGGATGGCTTAGACGACGATCGGTCCGCGCCGCTACACTTTGTTACGATCGACGAGGCAATTGGAGATTTGGCATGTGTTCATTGATGAATGTGTTCTGCAGGTCGTTCTCACTTTATTGGTGTTGTCACTAGCCTCCTTTTGACTGGTCTGTACTCTCGCGCATATGGATCGCCCGTGACTGAGAACTTTGGTATCCAGGGTTAATCCACACGCTACCATGAATGCTACAGCGGAGGACAAGAGAGAAGTTCGCGAGCGCAAGGATGTCCTCAAGATCCCAGCTTTTTGCACCCTCGAAGATCCCAAGCTTCCTTATGTTGGCTTCTCACAGCCACGCAAATATAGCTTCGAACCATTATCACGGTATCAAAAGTGGATGCGCCAACAACCAGATGGAAAAATCAACCAGGACTTGAAATATCATTATACCAGACGATGGCGTGCTAACGTAGCAGAACGGTGAGCCACCTGACCCAACATTCACGGATTGCATTGATCGTTCAACTTTCCAGTGTCTGTGCTGTGCCGCTCGTCGCTGGCGCAAATCAGTTTAGTAAGTTGATGGTCATATTAGGAGGATGTTTACTTGAATGCCCTCTAGGTCTACCGGCAAAGCTACGGATGGAACTTCGAAAACAAAAACAGGCCGAGACGAAGTATGCATGTACGTGTCGAACGTGTCGATCACTGCTTCTGCTCCATTCCCTCGTAGATCTCTATAAGCGCTTGGATGCTAGCCATGTGTTTGCAACTGCGTTGACCACCGTTGCACCAAACAGCAAGGGTGGTGCGGTCCTCCACCCCTCCGTAAGTGCTTGGTCCGTTTGAAAAGACAATAATGCAACGTGCTCTAGCAAAAACGGATTCTCACCGTTCAAGAATGTGCTCGAGCCCAAGGATTCCCCGATCATTATGAGTTCCTGTCAGCAAATGATACCCCTAACAAGATCATAGCAGATGTACATGTCCCGTTCCTGCGCAACATACCGCGTGGCTTACAGTCCCTTTTGCCCAGCAACTTCGTCAGATTGGTAATGCTGTCCCTGTTCCTCTAGCTTACGCTCTGGGCAAATCGCTCGGACAAACGCTGTTCAAAATGTGGGACGAGAATGATAGAGAAGGGAGTCCGGAGGTGTGAAGCCAATGCGCTACTTGTTATGTCAATCTTGTTCCTAATGTGGATCGCAATGCCCGCAACGCGAGCAGTATTGTTCACGACAAATTATGTACCACACATTTTGAAGTACCCGAAATGATGGGATAGAAATAAATTACTTGAGAGGAGTAGATGTGGTGTCAAATGTCACGAGCGGGTATGCAGAAGATAGGTATGTATCACAGTCCCATGAAATCTTCCCTCATCTTAACAGTGTTGTTGTACCCTGTGGTCTAGGAGGCGGAAGTGGGCGATGAGGGATACGCTGTGACGAGGCAACAGCAAGTGCCGAAGTACGTCGCGCCAGCTGGGCTCTTCTGAGCTCTTCGTCGATCCGCCACAGGCCTCGGACGAATGCGTCGCGGTCAACGAAGCCAGTGCACTGGGGATCGCAATCGTTCCTGCCATACTTGAGATCAAGAGAATGAAGGAAATCTACGCTCTTACCATATGCTCCTAAGCTTTTTGCGGTCGAGACGGGAGGCACTCCATATATACTTGACGATTCGCCCGTTCAACTTCTCCTCGGAGGCGGCTGAAAACGGCTCCTCCTCGCTGCCACTTTCATTGAACCCTTTTTCCAAAGATAAGACTGGATGGTCTTCTGGATTGGTGGTCAAGTCAACTGACAAACCTCGCCATCCAGCTGCGTGTCTGCCTTTCTTAGAGAGGAGAGGTGGTGGCGGGAGTGGTTTGATTTTCTGTATCCTCTTCCCCGCCTTTCGTCGACCTTGCACAGCACTGTCGAAGAGGGACTCATATCGCGACCGGGCTGCGGGAGGAACCGGGGTTGGTCTTAGAAGAGGCGATGATTTAACACTGGGCCCAAGCTGTGCGCTATCCCGCGTACTGACACTCGTCCGCGACGTAGTAGTAGCGTTACTAAGGATAGAGGACCGGTCAGATGTAGATGCAGAAATGGAGACGACCGACGCCCGCGAGGAAGAGGGTCTAGAACGTGGCTGATAAGGCGGAGGCGGAGGCGGAGGGCGGCGCGTTTTCGTACTGGTTGCAGTGGAAGAGGACGACACCGAAAGTGAGCGCGCGAGAGGCTTGGGTGGAACGACCGGCGCAGTCTTCGTACCTGATCGATTTGGGAGACCGGGGGATTCAAACCTGGGGGAAGTCTGTAACTTGCCGATGGCTTGCTCCCAGTCAAACGGGACGGTTGACGAGGGGCTGGCTGCAGATGGAACTGAAATGTTCTCGAACGATTCTACGATGCTTGCCGTGTCAAAGTCTGCGATGCTGCTGTCCGCGTCAAGAGTGCACGAAGGGGGTTTAGGAATTATTTTGTGTACTTCAACGTTGCCCCCATCCGACGAGAGGGAAACGGAGTGGAAAGAAGAGATGGATGACGCAGGAGCATGCACCACACGGCCTGCACCAAATTTGTGTGCGCCGGGTGGGTAGGTATGTTCGATGGTTAGAGAATCCGAGCATTCTGGAGGGCATAACATGGCGGCGGTTTCGGAGCGTTGAGTGGGGACACGGTCAGTCGTATGAAGAGATGGTTTTCGCGGTGGAAGCGAAGGGCGTGACTTTGGGGGTGGTTCCAGGTTGATGAGGGGAGTTGTAGTGGGCATTGCTGGGGGAGAGGGGGATCTGCTCGACTCGCGAATGGCATTTAACTTGCGGATGCGGGCAGTGAGAGCATGATGAAGTGGAAAAGGCTGGTCCACAGGGCCATCCTCGACAATCCAGTCCTTCAAGTCGATCAAAGAAGTCTGACAAGCAAGAGTCGGCGCTGGTGGTGATGGCGAACACGATCTGTTGGAAGGGGTCGAAGCCACAGAGGGGGTGATGGGATGGAATGTGCTGGCGGTGGGTGGGATCGGGGATTCGAGAAGGCTGGAGGACGGGGTGAGGTCATCCAGTACTGGTCCGGAGATCGACGTTGTGCGGGACGAGAGCGCCTCGAACGCGCGAATTCTTGACTGGAGAGACGCGGAGGGCATGCCAGGCTTTGCTAGCAGACGATGAGCAGAGCCAAGCCTGAGCCTGAGCCTGAGAGTGCAACTCCGATGGACCAACAACAACTCTACGCGGTCGCAGGTAAGGATCCACGCCGGGCTCAGCACGCTACGGTCACGCTCACACGTCCGCCAGACTTCTGCCTGATTCCAATGGGAACGGATGGCCCATCTGTAAGCGCTTGTTGCCCTGAAGACAGCCAACGATCACAGCCTGGGGCTACAGGTTGCCGAACACATTGCAGTATGCCACAACATCCTCGAGAAGTCTGGGCTCAAGTTCGAGGTCAGTGCACATCCCAACGGGCCTCTGACATTCCTGACTTCGATCCCTGCAGATGCAGTGAGCACGCTTCCACGATGCCCGACGACATGCCCTGCTGACGACACCTCCGCAGCGGCTACGGCACTAACTTGGGCGCGTGTTCAAGTCCATCGAATGGCATACCACTAACCAGGACGTAGAGGGCCCATGGTCAGAAGTTACCAAGGCCATTTACGATTGCCACGCGGCTGTTCACGCCAATGGCGTGCCTCGCATTGCGACGGACATTCGTATCGGCACGCGCACAGATCGCGACATCGTGCCTGGTCAAGGCAATAAAGGCAAAGTTCAGCGCGTTCAAGAGATTCTGGGGAGACAGAGAAACGACGTCGACTAAGCGGCGCCAATTTCTTACATCCAAGCTGGCGTACACTTGCACGAGATGAGGCGGCATGCGTGTAATGGCACTTCATATTAACATCCAGAATGCGTCAAAGTCTGCGTCAACGACTCTACATGGCAGGCACAGGCCCTCTCGGGTTCCTGGTGGCATAAATCTGCGCTAGTAACCCGAGAACACCACCCTCCTCCAGCACCTCATCATCATTGATACCTTCCTGTTGCGACTCGTACGGCTTTGTTCTATTGGCGTTACCATCCACGTACGAGTCTTCCAGTGTGCTATCCACTCCATCATCATTCGCACGATCTTCGTCCCGTACAGCGGGCAGTGCCGGAGGAGGGAGGACACTTCCCTGTGAATCACCAAGCACGGCTGTCTGGGCCATTCCAAAACCCTGGCCACCCATAGAAGATGGAGCCATAGCCGACTGCCAGTTTGTGGACCCTGCAACCCCACCTCCACCTGCAAGTACACTTCCCCCACCGTGTCTCCTTCGAAACGCCGCATCCTGGCTCTGTCGAAGTGCGCGATCATATTCTTGCGCACGCTCCGTGAGCTCTCTCTTGCCATCATTCAGCAAGATCATGTTCTCTACACCAGCTCTAGAAGCAGTGAGAGCACGCCGACGAGCACTTATGTCTGCAATACGGCTTAGATAAAGAGAACCGGTCGGATCGGAAGGATTCCAATCTGGATTGGCGGCTTTAAAATTCAGAAAACTCTTCTCCATCTTTCCCTCTCGCGAGAGCATCCTTTCATCCTGAATTTCGGTTGGCGCACCAAACTGAATATTCAAAACTTGTTAACCGATGGTGTCGTGATCGGGTTGTAGAGGCGTACGAACCTTGACATTCCCGTGCCTCTTGAAGTCAAATTCTGCAAAACTACAGATATATCCACGACCAGGAACCCACACCGTGAAGTCGTGGAAAAAGTCAACGATCGCAGGTGCACAAGGTGGAAGGGAGAACCACAGCACGAATGGCGTCGTTATAACAGAAACAATCTCCTGCAAGAAAAGAACAATCTTGGGCGTGAATAGTTCTCCGAATTCTTGGTGAACCTGATACAAGCAAAGTTAATCATTGTACATGAAGCAATACAGCTCAGCTGACCTGCTTCGAGTGAAGTTGGTCCTTCCATTCATCCGGCATATAATGTGTATGGTGAATGACTTCTGTCACGAGCAACTCTGGGTCAAAAACTCTATTTTCTTCCGGTATCATTCCTCGCGCGACACCAAGTATGGAAGCGAATACTGTGATGTAGAAGAGGACTGTCCGATGTGGCGTGACCTCAAAATGAATGGCCAACTCGGGATCAAGAACAGACACCAGGACAAGGACAGCGGCATACGACCCTGCAACAAATGCAACAAATCTAGCAGGTCTGAATTTCGACAACTCGGAATACTCTGGATGAACTCTTACCGCATGATAATCGCGACCTTTTCATTCGGAAATTGACCGATATATATGTTGGCGAGGGGGTAGGACTCATCCAGTCTGCGAGTGAATAAGTGTGGCAGTTCGTTGAATTCACGAAATTTCCATTGTGCGAATGGCGTATAGCGTCGACTGCCGATCGAAGAAGGGTTATTGCGATATTCCTACCCAGAAAAGTAAGTCAAGATTCTCCGTGAACCTCCGCTTGGGGCACGTACGTCGAAATACCGGAAGAACGAATACATGATCATGTATAGGACAATGAAAGGCGCGAAAACAGCATTCAGTATGGCCATGAAAACGAACCGCCGCCGCAAACTACAGGCACTTGAGTTTGGCATGAAGGTTAGAGGTGTATGGTGGTGACACGTACCCCTCGATTAGGACAGCACGATTTTTACTCTTCAAGAACACCTTCCTGACACGGCCTCGGGGGTCAAAAAGATACTCCATCAGACAGAACCTGAGATTCCATTCTAGTACTTTCGTGAGAGTCCTCCCTTTGCCCTCATCACCACCCCCATGTAGGATCCTCTTCAACGCAGCGGGTAAAGGTACGCGTAGGTCCAGTAGGTCCTTGTTAAATAGCGCAATTAGGTAGTTCTCTTGTCGCATGATACGGTTCGCAATGTCGTGTGCATCAAGAGAAGCGGTGGCGGGGGTTGCAGCATGATTGTTGGCGGTTGAGGAAATCGCTGTGATGGGATTATCTTCACGGATGGTACGCACCCGACGGACTATTTCGGGCCATGAGATCGTTTGAATATCAGCCTGCATTGATAAACAACATGGTGAGCACAACAAATAGTAGAAAGGACGAGGGTTTTCACATCTGGTATGCGGAGTAAATGGGTGTAAAAGCGATACATATCCACCAGACGCAAGACTTCGAATGCGAACGATACGATTTGCCAGACGTAGAATGCGGTAAAAAGGAGGAAGAAGAATAAGGTGACGCCAGAAAATCTAGGATTAGCGGATCAGAAGAGTCGTGTACCTATGGTGTAGGGGAACAGACCTAGCAACACAGCGATCAACGACCGCCTCAGAAAGACGGGTGACTTTGTCGCGGGTTATACGTTTATAATCGATACACCCTAACAAGAATGTCGAGAAGGCGATCACAAACCCGACTGTGCTGCATGCTCACCGTCAGCCTCGATATGCAGAATACACCAAGAAGTGCTGACAGGATGTTGAGCCCCCGGGCAAGGGCTATCGAATAAATTCCCTTCCCTTCGTAATAGAGATAGACTTCTTGCAAGAATGCATCAAGATTGTAGACATTGACCCAATTCCAAAGAGCACGTTCGTAAGCATCCAGGCCGCGCAGAGGTTTTTGGGAAGATGATTGGTTTGGATGGGGCTGTGGTGGCACATCGACATCCAGCTCGGACGGTCGAGGTGGTATTGATATTGGATGTGAAGGGTAACTTTCCCGTGCGAGGGACCTCGCAGAGATCGAGTGTAACGGTTGTGAACGAACCTTTCCCTTTCCCTTATTCGAACTGCTCGCACTGGACGGCGGAGGCTTGCGGGGCGAACGGGAGGCCTCAATCATGAAGCTCTGCGGGACCTCGTCATCAGATGCATCCTGCTCATACGACTCGTCTTCACGGCGTATATTTGGTCGTAGAGGATTCATTTCCGAGGCGTGCCCACCGGTATCCCAAGAGACCTTGCGTTTACCCTGCGTCTTGGCGGAGGCATTGCTGGGACGTGAGGTGGACCGCAGAACCACGTGGCCAGCTTCGATGTCATGTTCCTCTGCGGTCTCAGTCTCGGTCTCCTCTTCCATCACAGGAGACTGGTTGGCTTGCGTGTACCCTTGATAGGTACGACTCATTGGATTGAGGATGTTGAGAAACGGCTGCGAGGCTGAGAAACTGCCCGGTTGGAAGTAACGGGATGAGGATGGGCGCGTCGGTGAGCGTGGGTTCGAGGTGGACATGACCGTCGGTGCTGAGCGCTGAACTGCAGGATTCGCCAAGCTCGTCGAGAATGGGCGGCGCGTGACATTTTGTGACAACCTTCCTATATACTACTACAGTGCAAATAATACATCCTTCCGCTATGCTTTGCGTACGACATTCAGGCTGCTGGCAGCCTTCATAACTGCCTGCAGCCCGGACACAGTAATGTCAGAGTCGCTGCCTACACCCCAAGTAGACTCTTTCTTCCTTCCCTCCACCTCGTAAACCAGCTCCACGAAAGAGACGGCCTTCACGTCGGCACCCTCACCTATCGAGTGCTCGGTATACTCCCTGATCGAGAGGGTGCCTTCAATTTGAGTGTGCAACGCAGCCAGAGTAGCAGACAGTGGTCCGTTCCCTTCTCCGGAGACTCTCCGCGCCTCCCCGTCGATGAGAAACTCCAACGTGATTTGGCGCCGTCCACCGACGTTTGATTTTGCAAAGTCGAACGACTGCAGTTCGAAGCGATATGACTTGGTGTCCTCGTAACCATACCTCTCTTCAAATAACTTGGTCAAGTCCTCATACGAAATTTGTCCACCAGAGCCCCTGGCAACACGCTGCACAACCTCGAAGAACGCAACCTGGAGTCTGCGAGGTAGTTGTATCTTCAATGAGTTGATAATCGCATTTGCCACGTCCGCCTGACCAGTCGTCGAGTCTAGGCCAATGCTCAATTTCAACTCCGGCAAGGGGCGGTCACCGATGGCGTTGTTTACAGCGCTGAGAACAGCGCGTAAACCAGACGCAGTAATATCGGAATCAACACCAACACCCCACCACGACTGCGTGGCACTACGTGTCTCCTTGACATTGTCTTTAGTGGCGACAAGCTCTATGTATGAGGCTGCTTTGGCAGTCTGGCCGTCACCAATGGTGTGTTCAGAGTACTCGCGCAAGGTTAGATCGATGTCAAGGTGGCGGTGGAGGGCGCTAAGCAAGGCAGATATCGGCCCGTTCCCGTCTCCTCGTATGACTCGGAGCATGCCATCAACAGATAGCGTGCCGTCAAACCGGCGGCGTTCGTCTGTAGCCTCATTGGTGTCCAAAGATTCCGGTGATGGCTCAGCGGTGACCGAAAACGATTGAAGTGCCAATCTACCCTCATACTTCGGCCCTCCAAAGTGATATGTGCTGCGGAAAGTAGTCGTGATGTCCTCTACCGTTATCTCTCTTGCCTCGCGATCCGAGATGGCCTGAATGACCAGGTAGAAGGCGATTTGCATCTTGCGGGGGAGGTCCAGATTGAGGTGTTGATTGACGAGGTAGGCAATGCCCCCTTTTCCAGATTGCGAATTAACACGGATGACAGCCTCATAGCTGCATCCGAGGTCGGCAGGGTCGACCGGCAGGTAAGGCATATCCCACATTCGTGCCTCGCCATCTGCGAGATTTCGAGCATGGCGTCGCGCCTGTTCCTCGAAACCTTTCTTGATAGCATCTTGGTGTGAGCCAGAGAACGCAGTGAAGACCAACTCGCCAGCGTAGGGGTGTCGAGGGTGAACGGGAAGGTCATTGCATTGCGTGACAATGTCGATTGTACTCTGGATATCACTGAAATCTAGGTGAGGGTGAATGCCTTGAGTGTAGAGGTTGAGTGCAAGGTTGACAATGTCAACGTTTCCCGTCCGTTCCCCATTGCCGAACAAGCAACCTTCTATGCGATCAGCGCCTGCAAGGACGGCAAGCTCGGCAGCTGCAATACCAGTCCCCCGGTCGTTATGGGGGTGCAAACTGACAATTATCTTCTCACGTTCTGAGATGTGAGTGCAGAAGTATTCGATCTACCGAGGTGTCAAAGCAATTCTGAGGGAAAGCTACTGTAGGTGACTTGCCTGGTCTGCATAATGGTTGGGTGGCCCTATCTCCACAGTTGCGGGTAAATTAAATATTATCCGCTCATTGCCGGTGTCGGCTTTTCCCCAAGCGGTCTTGACTGCCTCGCAGATAGCTACCGAGAACTCGATCTCGGTCTGGGAGAACGTTTCCGGGCTGTATTCGTATCGGAAAGTAGTACCATGAGAAGTCGTATATTGATTGGTTAATTCGCGAACTAGATTGGTATGATGTACTGCAAGATCGATCGTTTGATCTTTCGAATTCTGAAAAACGACGTTGCGGAACATGGGAGAAGTTGCGTTATACATGTGAATGATGACGTGCTTTGCGCCTGCTACAGCCTTGAACGTTTGTCTTATAAGATCCTCGCGAGCCGGCGTCAAGACCTAGGGTAAAGAGGATTAATACAAGTTGCTGGGCAGCGCTGATGTCTTGCAGACCTGAATCCACACATCATCCGGAACTTCATCATGCTCGACGAGGTATCGAACGAAGGAAAAATCGGTATCGCTGGCAGCTGGATATGCGACTTCTATCTCCTTGAAACCGCACTTTACCAGAAGCCTGAAGAATGCTAGTTTTTGATCACCTGTCATGGGGTTTGCGAGGGCTTGGTTTCCATCACGGAGATCGGTAGACAGCCAGATGGGAGCTTTGACAAATGTTTTGGTTGGCCATGTGCGGTCGACTAAGTTTAGAGGCGTGTACGGCTTGTACTTTTGAGAAGGATCGATGCTGAGAGAAGCTTAGGTAGACGTTGCAAGTAGAGTACTGCGACTCACAGCATACAACCCATGGCTGCTAGCTTTTTGGAAACGTAGTGGAAACGAGAAACGAGAAAACGAGTCAGACTCGGAGTGACTCTGCTAGTTCGGATCTTTCCGACTGCTACTTGAACTCGCCACCACACCGCGTCGACGATTGCACGTTAGACCTGGTAGAATGTCGCTGACCCTATCAACAAAAGCATCCCCGATTCCTTACGCCGCCCTTGCGGTTGCGATATACACTCAGAAGGCCGAGCTTAACTTCGATGGGACGGTAACAGGAGTTTTACTGGATCTAGATGGTGATCAATATACCACCGAAGAGGAGATAGTCACGATCCTGGCCAAGAGTGCAGGCATAGACGGAGAGAGCACAAAGGTTGTCCGATATCTACCCCGTATCCCCTGAGACTTACTATTCCTAGGTATCAACGTACTTTACATTAGCAAAAGCGCTACCGACAGTATCGGCGGTTCCCGACATTCTCGATGCCCTTGACTCTTTGGATGATCATCTCGCGTACCGTACATTCCTTGCTGGTCACGAAATCACTGTGGCGGACTGGGTGCTCTGGGGAGCTGTCAGAGGCAAGTGGTGACTTCCTGTCATATCGTCACGAGTGTCCAATTACCTTCTCTTAGCATCCATCAAGATATTGGGTCTACTCAAAAATGGTCAACACGTTCATGCTCTGCGATGGTTTTCACACTTGGAAAGTCTTGAATCTACGCAAGCCGCTCTGGCTAGTATTATAGCAGCCAAGGCAAACAAGGCGCGAAATACAAAAACGGCTTCAAGCTTTGCTCTGGGTCTTCAGAATGCAAAGGAAGGCGAAGTTGTGACTCGCTTTCCTCCCGAGCCCAGCGGGTACTTGCACATAGGCCATGCTAAGGCTGCCGTCTTAAACCAGTACTTTGCACAAATGTACAAAGGAAAATTGATCATTCGATTCGACGACACGAATCCGACCAAAGAGAGGGTACGTATCTACACCTCATCAAACATTGGCTGGGTTTGGGGAGCTTACGTTTAAATTAGACCGAGTTCGAGCAGACTATCCTGGAGGATTTGGAGTTGATGGCCATTAAAGGAGACATGATAAGCCACACATCCGACTACTTTGATCAAATCTATGAACTTGCGATCAAAATAATTGCGGCTGGTAGAGCATACACAGACGACACGGAACAAACTCAAGTACGAAGCTACGCTTTGTCTAGTTGTTACTGACGTTCAGGTAGATGCGCGAGGAGCGGGGCAGGGGAATCGCTTCTGCCCATCGCGGTGACTCGATTGAGGACAATTTGAAGCATTTTGCGGAAATGAAATCTGGTACACCGGAGGGCCTCCGGTGGTGTCTCCGTGCAAAAATCAGCGTGGATGATCAGAATAAAACCCTTCGTGATCCGGTCATCTACCGGTGCAATGTCGTTCCTCACCATCGTACAGGGTAAATTGTTTCTTGCATTCTTACGGGTTCCGTAATGTTCATTCGTTTCCGATAGCGAGCAATGGAAGATCTACCCCACTTATGACTTTGCATGTCCTATCGTTGATTCGGTTGAGGGTGTCACTCACGCATTGAGGACTATGGAATATCGAGAGAGAAATGCTCAATATTGCTGGATGATCGTGGCATTAGGTTTGCGCCCTGTCTATATCTGGGACTTCAGGTCTGTATTTTTTTTTCCGCATCCCCGCGTGCAAACATAACCAAATGTCTCAAGTCGGTTGAATTTCATCTATACCCTATTATCCAAACGGAAATTGCATTGGTTCGTTGACAACAAAATCGTCAAAGGGTGGGATGACCCACGGTTCCCCACCATTCGAGGTCAGATTGAAAGAGTCTATACCTTGAACAGGCTTACATGCAAAGCAGGGATTCGTCGCCGTGGCATGACGGTAGAGGCACTGAAGCAATTTATGCTTTCCCAGGGACCTTCTCAGTCCCTCGTTTCTCTTGAATGGGATTCCATCTGGGCTCTTAATAAGAAGGTTATAGATCCTATTGCTCCCCGGTTCTGGGCAATTCTTAAGGAGAAATGGTATGCTACCACACATGCGTCCACAAGGACATATAACGTTACTCACCTGGGTCGTTCACAGCGTATCCGTGTTAATTAACGGTGGCTTTACCGGAATCGAGGTTAAGACCCTACCTCTGCATAAGAAGAATCCAGATATCGGCGAGAAGAAAACAGTCTACTCGTCCACTATCTTGCTCGAGCAGGAGGACGCTGCTTCGCTTGAAGATCAAGAGGAAGTAAGCCCATTCGGAATCGTGGTTTAATTTTGAATAACATGCACCGTCAGATTACCTTGATGGACTGGGGCAACGCCTTCGTGCGTTCGAAGCTAGTCGGAAAAGATGGTGAAGTGACCTCTCTGGTTATGGAACTAAACCTTGGTGGCGACTTCCGTAAAACGAAGAAGAAAATAACCTGGCTTGCCCAACCCACGGAAGTGCACCCGGTAGTCGAGATCACCCTTCTGGATTATGACTACCTGATCACAAAAAAGAAGCTTGAGGAAGAAGATGACGTGAAGGACTTTGTCCCACCAGTGAGCGAGTTTCGTGAAGAGGCACTGGCGGATGCGAACGTGACAACGCTTATAACGGGCGACATCATTCAATTCGAGAGAAAGGGATATTACATTTTCGATGGGCACGTAGATGGAAAACTTGCATTCATCAGGATCCCGGATGGACGTGCAGCCAGCTTAGCGAGCAAGGCAGGCAAGGGCATCGCGACCACCGAGATATCTAGTCTTGCCAAGCCTTCGACATCTGAAGGCGACCTTCAATCCGTGTTGAAGATGTATAAAGTAGATCGGCTGTACGGAGAGGATGAACTATCGCCCGTTTCAAGCAGCAAGATGTACGGGGTAGAGAATGTGTACGCATAGACGTAAACTCGGGATACTTCGTAGGAAGAACTCACCAAAGGCGCCTGTACACGTTTTTCGACGGAAAGCATAGCCAAGCTGTTAAAGCAAGGCTACGTAAAGTATTGCCAGCGCCGAGGCTACCGTTTTTGCCCTGTCGCTTTACTCCGCGTTTGGGCTCCTCCCGGAATCCTTGAATAAGCCAGACAAGGGGAATTCCATCCTTGGGAACAATCTACATAAGTCACGCCAAAAATAATCCGCCCAGTTGCACTGTCCTAAAGGTACGGAAATACATAGATGATAGCACGAGGTGGTTACAAATTTTACACTTTGGATGGCGACGACAGAGTAAAAGTGCACACTGCTCACTAACTTCACTCGAGAACACCCTTACATCGTACCGCGTCGTATTCGTCTGCTAAAGTTAGCCAAGGACGTACTTCGCCAAAGTTTTGACCGATCAAGGGTATTTGTATGTTGATTGAATTTCCCTCTCCGCAGCACTTCCATGAGTATAAATGTAACTGCGAGCGGTGTAAACAGGGACCGTAGAGAGTTATTGCAAGACAAACTATTTACCTATCAGTTCGGCTATTGACGCTAGAGGATGGAGCTCAAATTCAAGATAGTGATGGCCAAAACCTGATAATGGTGTTGTGATAAAATGTTCGCCGACGCGAAGACTGTTCAGGTGAAAATGCCCATTGATTTTATTTGAATCATAGTCCAGGAGCTACGGTAACGTTAAGCCAGCATAGCTCACGTAGTAGTGGAACCCCACCTACTCTAAGTTCATCCAGCCCAATCAGCCAGAAAAATTCAGTGTCAAACCGTGCAGGTAACCCGAGAACATTGTGTCTGGCAAAGAATTTGAGAGGAAGAGGAGGGAGTACAAAGGGGGGCATACGACAAGATGGCACTCTGGGGTCCAAACATTTCTTTGACAGCGACCTTTTCCTTGCCGATGATGACCTCCACGGGTCGTCGTCCTTCCCATCCAATTTCCGCTACAGTGATGCCGCATTTGTCGACGATGCTGGTCCTCTGAGTCACTGTAGCCTCACTGTCGAAATCCTTTTCTCTGGCTTGAATAAAATGCGAGCGGGTAAGGATAGTAAAACCGAGGGCACCAGTCTCCGGATACACGAGAGAGGAGTCTAGAATGTCCGATTTAGAAAACTTGAGCAACATCGTAGAGTGAGATTAGAGAGAGGTGCTGACAAGCTAACAATGCCCGATTTGATACGCCGCGTGACATGACGTACGGTATCAATAGTACTTCCCTTCGTGGAATTATTATTGCATCAAGATGAACTTGCTAATCTCAATTTTAGCTGAGACAAGTAGAACACCATTTACAAATTCTTTACTGAACATTCTTCAGTTCCTTTATCTGCATACTTTTCTGTGTGAAGAAACTTGAAAGCTGATTGGATGCTCGCCTGCTTGCGCCTGTTTTGGCGTGGCAATAAGAGACGAACAAACAAGAGCCAAACAAACTGAACCTACAGCGACGACGACTACAAGGACTGTGGTCACGACGACGACGCCCCCCACGGCGCCAGCGACGAGGATTTCCGAAAGTGTTTGTCTTTATCGAGCTCAGAACACACTGTCCAAACATCGACACGGGTCTCCTGTAATCAGGTCCAGAACTTGAATTGTCATCATCGACCCTGTCCTTGACATGCCTCAACGTCGTTCGCTGCATAGACTCTCATCCCCACCATCAGGTAGCCACCATCGCAAAACGAAATTCCCGCTCCGCCATTCGTCCGCTGCAAGACGCGCTCTTGCTTTCGTTAATAGATTCCAGAGGTCAACTGTCAGTTCCCACGCCTCACGCGCGTCCGCACCCTCCTCCTCGGATACGGTTTCTGTTCGCCCCATCCTTGCTACACTACAGCCGAATCTACGTCGGTTGCCTAGCCGCCAGTGTCTCCTACAAAAAAATAGCATGCGCGACATGAGCCTGAATATCGATGTTCCCGTCGGTTCGAAGAGAAAACGCGTCGTTTCCGTCAATGAGAATGCTCACGCACATGGTCGTCCAATGCGTGGATTCGGAAGACCCAAAAGGTGCAAAGCGGTCACGGTATATTCCGGAACCGATAATGAAGTGTCCTCGATGGATGTCGACGCGCATCATCGGTGCAGCGGATCCGATGACTCTGAGGTGGACAGTGATCAAGAAGAGTCATGTAAGCTGCACTCGCACCCGTCATCATCCGACGCTTATGGTGAAATAGCGGATGAATTTCTTATCAAGGAAGCGTCTACTAGACAACTTTTGCGATTGCGCAAGGATGTACTTATACGTCTTTATGTTGCGGCTGGCCTTTCAGATGATACGGAGTCACTCACAAAACCCGAATTAGTGGATGCTATCATCTCTGCGCGTGACGACCTTGCCTCGCTCCCCCCTTCTTCCCCCCCAGGTAGGGGAGATGATAATTCCAGTGATTTTTCGTCAGACGACGGGAACATTGCTGGCGATGAGGAGACAGATGCCAGTACCAAGTACATGGCAGCTTCTAGTCTTAGGAGGCGCGTAACCGTTAATGGTATGAGCCAGATGACCACGCGTGCCCTGAAGACGCGTAGTTTGTCCCTAGGTCAACTCAACGCCCACTCGTGCCCCGTCGAAGTGAGCATGGTTCCGGAGCAGAAAAACGAACCTGAGGTTGTTACCAGGTTAGTACATTGGTGTCGCTACTCTCATTCGACCAGCCGACCAAACCTTGGTAGACGGCGAAACACACGGACGTCGAATCGATCTTCTCCAACGATCATATCTTCTAATCCTCTCCCTTCCCCACCTGCCACCCGTCTCCGCGCGCGTAAGGGTTCTGGAGAGCATTTTCCGTCACAGATTGTCTTGCCGAAAGCCAAGTCCAAACCTAGACAAGTTGAGTTCAGCGAGGATGTTCAAGCACATTCTCCTCCAGTGTCTGGTGATGAGAGCGAGCTAACCGACCTTGCGGAGCTGGAGGAAAAGATTGCAGCTACTTCACGAAGCCCTCGTCGGCTCCGTAGTAGAGACAAGGTCAATGGCAATGGCTCTTCCCTTGATGAAGACGTGACTCCGAGGCAAAGAACAAGATGCAAGGGTGCCATGGAACAAGAATGTGAAGAGGAAGAGAACTTGTCTGTGGATGATGATGAGGAGGTCGACGAGCTTATTTCGTCCCCTTCTCCCTCACCCCCACCGGGGAACGGCCGGCGCACGCCGGTTAAACGACGCCTGCGACCGCGGAGGATGCAGACACATACACCACCAAGAGACGATGGTAGTGAAGGGGACGATGAGGAAGAAGAGGATCAAGTGAAAGAGGATGTAGCGGAAGAGATGGACGATGAAGATATCGAGAGTCTTCACGAGGACGAGGATGTTTGTGTGGACAACTCCTTGTGTGTCGTGGAGACGACGCTTCGAAAGCTACGTAGTGGGAAAGTGGTTGGTGGCGAGGATCCCAACGAAGATGAAGAGGAACAAGAACAGGATGACCAAGAGATTGACTTGGAACTCGAATCAGTTGATGTGGATGCTGAGAGCGCAGAGGACGCAGATGCTGATGAAGCCATGGAAGAAGAGGATTGTAGGTATTCATTATCCTGCTGGTTCTGCATGCTGATGGTCGATGTAGTTGATCTTACCCTTGCCACTAAGAAGACGTTAATTCGTCTCCGCCGCGATGACCTTGTTCGACTGTGCGAGACACGTGACCTCGATGTAGCTGGTACGAAGCCACAGCTTGCACAGTCTCTGCTGCAGTGGCGCGGTCGTCATGCAAATGGTTTCTCTTCACCATCCTCAACCGGTACTGTGCGACCCCCGTCGACGATCCGTGTTCGTGGCGGTCGCCGCAGAACAAAGAGTCGTAGTCACAGCATCACTCCACCCATCCTTATGCGCCAACACCGTACCCACCGAGATGAGCCCTGTACACCACCAATATCGAATGAGGAACAGAATCAACCTGAGCCAGAGCTGGAACTCGACCTGGAGAGTTTAGGGCTTGAAGATCGCGAGATACCCCCAGATAAACTAACAAAGTTGGAAAAGATTGGGAGTGGTGGTTTCAAGGACGTCTACATTGGGAAGTTCAAAGGTAGACGGGTTGCAATCGCTGAATTCCGGGATCAGCTCAGTTCAAGTTTGTCGTCATCATGTCTCGTAAGAGCTCTCACTAACCATTATGGTAGTGGATATCAAAGAACTCAAGTTACTCGGGGAGTTTGATCACCCAAATATCGTGCGCTTTGTGAGTGTCTTCCTTATCTCACCACGGATGACCTAGAACCACCGTTTTAGCTTGGCGTTAGTATACCGGAGAACACGCGTGAAACGCCAGTGATGATCGTCAGCGAATTGTGTTCAAATGGTGACTTATTTGACTACATCCGGAATGTCCCAGCACCATCACTATATAAAGTTGTACGTATATGTTTCTTGTCTTGTTTTGATATATCTGGAGGCCTCTTTGATAGCTAAGCATCATGCTTGATATCGCTTATGGACTGGAATACCTTCACACCCGCAAGCCTTTGATTATTCATCGGGACTGCAAGTCCTCAAATATCCTCATTACCTCTCGTGGTGCTGCAAAGATTGCAGACTTTGGGCTAGCAAAGGTCAAGCAATCGACTCGATCGATGGTTCGGAGTGTCGTCGGCACAGTGAATTGGCAAGCCCCGGAGCTCTGGCACGCTCATCCCAAATATAATCACAAGGCCGATGTATTTTCTTGTGCGATGGTTTTCTGGGAGATGCTCCAGTGGCACATACCGACTAAGAGGTTCCCGTGGGAGGTGAGTATCTTACTCTAGTCGAGTAGCATGTAAGTGAATGTTTCCAAAGGGAATGAATGAACATGCCATTTACGAAACGGTGGGTGCCAGGCGACAACGGTTCGTTCTTGTGCTGTGCATTTGGGGTCGAACCCTGACAGCTTGGTTGCTACAGACCTTCTGTGACTGGACTGCGCAAACAGTATTGCCCGGAATTAGTTGGACTCATTGAATGCATGTGGGCTCATGATCCTGCGGAACGACCCACGATGTCCGAAGTTGTGCAGAAACTCGAACAATTTGTGGCGGCTTATCGATGATCCGAATGATCCAAGCCAGCACGACCCCGTTGGAAACGTCTCTGATAACGGTGGCCATCCCACCATGGATGAGTGAAGACTTGGCATCAAATCCGACTTGCATAGGACAATTGGCCGCCATGACATCCCTTATTGTTTATGATCGGTAGCAAGCGTATAGTATCTTCGTTATTGCATTTGTTAGCAAATTATATACCGCACTGTAACCTAGCGTAGCAATTCAATTCGTGAGCTCAAACAAGTTGCGTGTCACTCAAATATTCGGACATTAAGGCATCCGAGAAGGAGCATAGCCCGGGGGGTCGTGCCAGTGACTGCTCCATTGCTACCGCTGATGAGCACGCTCAAAGCTTCGCATGTGTTCCGACCTCTCAGGATTCAAGGTTATACCCGTCCAAGTCTCCTGGGCCCGACTCAAACATGGCCCGTTCCACGACCGGCCCCATGCCTAGCACGCTTGTTTGCAACTGGATCATCTCCGGAGCGAACGAAGCCCGTCATTCCCCTAGAACCGCGCCCTAGATCTCGTTTCCTTCACCGTTCCTTGCTCATTGCAAAGTACACCTCTTATCTCGCGCTGTCTGCAACTGCTGGCGTGCTCGCCCTCGGAGCAGCCATATTCATACACGACGCATTCACGTACACGGATAAACACATTGGACGAGTCCCAGTCTCTCCCCTAGCATTGCACCCTGAACGTGGTGGTCCCAAAAATTTGCCCGTGGTGAATGCCCTTCTTGCAGACGAAGAAGACGAGGAGTTCAGAAAACTGAACGAGAAGCCCAGACTTGTCGTTGTTGGAGGGGGGTGGGGGGTGAGACTACATACTTTTCCACTTCCTTCGTTACTCAACAATTCTGACCCAGGCCGTCTCGGTCTTACAAAACTTGTCGCTGGGCGACTACCATGTGACGGTCGTCACCGCAGAAACGTTCACGACGTTCACTCCACTCTTACCATGTAAGATTACTCTCTTAACGTTACTACGTTGCTTATAACCCGCTTTATTTACCCCTCGCAAAGCTGCTGCCGTGGGCACGGTGCAGGTTCGCAGCCTTATTGAGCCAATGCGCAAAATCATTGCTCGACTTCGTGGTCAGATGATTTGCGGAAAAGCAACGGATCTGGTGATGTCTGAACGGCTGCTGGAAGTCGAGACGGCCGGTCCAGATGGGAATACCCACAGAATATATGTACCGTAAGCCCCAGTCATTGATGGTTTCATCAAGTTCAATCACCCTTCGGATTTTCTAGTTATGATAAATTGATAATAGCAGTCGGCTCCGTCTCCAGCACGCACGGCGTGCCTGGACTGGAACACTGTTTCCAACTGAAGACCATATCAGACGCACAGGCCATTCGACGCCGAATGATGGGTACGCTGATCCATATTGGACCTGCCGTGACTTACTGGAATCCGCCTCAGACAACTTTGAGACAGCATCCTTACCAACCACGACTCCAGAAGAGCGAAAGCGTTTGCTGAGTTTTGTGGTCTGTGGAGGAGGACCCACGGGTGTTGAGACGGCCGCTGTGTGTATTGCTGGCCTTATCTCGTTCACATTCTTTGGTTCTGACTGGGGCTCCGCAGGAAATCTACGATTTTTGTCAGGAGGATATTATGAATTATGTGCGTTTTTTTTCTTCTTCCCGTGTTCGCTTTCTTCATTCACCTGTCTGTCCTTTTAGTTCCCGAAATTATGTAGAGAAGAGGTCTCGATCCATGTCATCCAGTCACGCGAGCACATCCTGAACACGGTATGTTTGAGTGATACTGTATTGAAGAATGGGGGACTCATGTTGAGCCACAGTATTCAGACGCCATTTCAAGGTATGCCGAGGTACGTCGGATCTTCTGACTAAGATTTTGTTGCATGTTGACCGTCTTACAGGACAAATTCAAGCGTGACAGGGTAGACCTTGTCACCTCGGCTCGCGTGCGCTCGGTGTATAGTGACTATGTCGTATACACTGCACGGTCTCCGGATGGGACGATCACTGAACACGAGGTCCCTACCAACTTTGTATTATGGTCGACGGGAATAGCCATGAACCCTTTCACGAAGCGAGTCTCTGATCTGCTACCCAATCAAGTCCACAAGAAAGCGATCGAGGTTGATGCCCATCTCCGCGTAAAGGGAGCGCCACTTGGCGAGGTTTATGCTATTGGTGACTGCGCAACGGTGAGTGGTTGGAACAATTTCAGCGTGCTGCTGGTAGAACAAGTCAGTGACACAGATCGAAACATCGCTTGTGAGCCATCTCTTGGAGCTGGTTGACGAGGCCGACAAAGACAAGAATGGCAAGATTGATTTTGATGAATTTGATTTCATGGGTAGGGAAAGCTATTGGTCGAACTGTCTGGATCATTGTTCTTATGGTGCGGCAGTCTCCAGGATTAAACAACGTATTCCTATGGCAGAGTCCCACTTGCAAAAGGTGAGCATTGAATGGCGGGCAAATTCTGTTATCTATGACAGGTTCAAGGTCCGCATGCTATTTGACTTGTATGACTCGGATGCAGACAACAGCTTGACGCTGAACGAGCTCTGCAAGCTACTGGAAGAAATAGGGAACAAGATAACGGCGTTGCCTGCTGTCAGTCGGGGTTCGTTTGAGTTGTCACAGTATGCTGATATCAATATCTACAGACGGCGCAGGTCGCCTCTCAGCAGGGCAGATATCTTGGAAAGAAACTCGGGAAGCTTGCTTCGAAACATGAGGTACTGGAGGCGAACAGTGTCAAGGGGTTGGACGAAGCCGTAAGCGGGCCGTTCCGATACAAACACCTCGGCAACCTGGCGTATATCGGCAATGCCGCCGTATTCGATTTGGGACAACTTTCGGTCATGGGGGGGCTAGTGGCGATGTATGCTTGGAGGAGTGTGTATTGGAGTGAACAGGTGTCTTTTAGGACAAGAGCGTTGCTCATGATTGATTGGATTATCAGGTATGCTGGGGGTGACGTTGCTGTTAAAATGCTTACCCACCATTTGACAGAGGTGTTTGGGGTCGAGACCTGTCGCGGCTGTGACGCGAAAGGTGGTGCATACCATCTGCAAAGCTGAACAATAACGTACTTATCCAACGACACTTTGTGAGCCTCTTGTTGGCCAAAACACCCTTAGGCGGGTTTAAAAAGGGATGGGAGGATTTAGCGAGCTCAAAAGCCGCATAAAAACCTGTGTTCAAAATGCTGACATCATGCATGTTTCACTTGAACAAGATTTTTGCGCAATTATAGTCGATGCCAAGATAATTCATGTAAGGTTGGTTCAAGTTACCAACTGTCTCGTGTCAATGCCCCTGCTCGCTACTGTGATCATTCTGTCCACTCAAATGAACCGACGATAGCTGTACCGCCTACGATTCGACCCTGGTTCGGAGCCAGTACAGTCATTTTTCTGTTTGGAAGGTCCAAGCTTGTTCTAGAGAGTGCTTGTGAGCTAAAGAAGAGGAAGCGCTAGACGAAACTGACATGACAAGGAATCCTGCAGCAGGCAAGTCGAGAATTTCTTCGTCGTACCGCTCGTTTTCATCTTCATTGAAGGGGGCAAGCAATGCGATGACCTTGTTAAGCAGTCTTGCGCTGGCAGATGCTGAATCGAGCAACATGGGTTGCATTTCTGATAGGGTGCGCGCAGCGCCGATGGGCAAAGCCGAGGAGGGTGCCATAGACTCTGAACGCAGGGGCTCAGTCACACGCGCTGGGGGAAGGATTAGATGATTCACCTTGGCCGATGCGGTAGATGGCAAGGTCGCCACAGCTGATGATTGATGAGGAAGGGGAGAGGATGAGTTCTGTGGCTGCTTCGCCACCCACGAGGCCGGAGGATATGCCGGGAGGGGGATCAATTTTTTGGCCGTACATATATGCGTGAAGTTGGGAATTGTATACACGCTCGCGATATGCGTTGTCGAGCTCAACGACCTATGGCATGTGGAATTAGAAGTGGAAGTGGAAGGGGAGGATGTGAGATACCCCTCCGGACTTTGGGATTTTGACGACGGTGAGGTTGGCGCCATAGAGACGTTGCATCTCTGCGTTGAGTTTTTCGTGACCGACGACGAGGATGACGTTTACTGTGAATGAAATGTAAGGAGGAGGGGGAGGGGGGGGGGGGGGGGGGGAGTGCATACTTTGGAATGCGTTGATACATGCGTTGATGAGGGTGTGACGTGTATCTGCGCTGGAGCCAGAACTGGGGCCGGATGCAAATGAAGAGGGGGTGTCGACGATCAGGCCGGATACGCGTACTATGGAGGGTTAATGAATGAATGAATGAATGAATGAAGAAAGGGGTACCCTGGGGGTCAAGGTCGTGTCGCTCGGTGACATTGGAACCGAGATTACGGATGAGGCGATCGAGTAGGCGAGGGTTGGACTTTGTGTCTGGGTGGCCATACCAATAAGTCAATGGGATGAGTGCATTAGAAGCGAGTGCGGTAGGAGCCGATGTGGCCGCGGAACCCAAAGGATTAGCAGGGGAGGCAGTTCCGATAGGGCTTCTGACGACGGCGGCAGAGATTGTTCCTGGGACGGACCATGCGCCCTGAGGGGAGGGGGGGGAGGTGAGAGGGGGATGAGGGGAGAGAGGGGACGGACCTGTGCGGGATCGAGGTTTGCGAGGAGAGGAGACCAGTTTTGTGCGACGCGGAGGGCGTAGTTTGAGAGTATTTTCGCGATGCACGTCTTTCCCGAGTTTTCGGGTCCCAGGATGAGGACTCTTGGGGGCTGAGGGTTGTGGAGGGGATCGTCGTCGGAAGGAGGGGAGCCGTGAAGGTCGCGGAGGGCGCGGACGCGCATCTGCTCGAAAGCAAAGTGGATGTTTGCATAGGCGGACATGGGAGTCTCGTCGGAGACATACTCTGTCGAGGGACGGCCGGTGACGTGGGGAAGGGTGAGCGGGGATGAATGGGAAGGGGGGAAGACTCATCTGAATGGTGCAGCCGTGCCAGGTGAAGACGGCGGCCTTGCATTCAGCGCCAAAGAGATAGGATTTGCCCTCTGCGAGTTCTGCGCCGAATATTTCGGCGTGACCGTGGAGGAGCTGTTGAACGGTGAATGGGGGGGGACGAGGAGGAGGAGGATGAAAGGGTACCTTTATCGCGAGGGATGCGGCGGGGTCGAGCTCGAAGCGATACTCGGTTTCTGGGAGGAGACGCCATTCTTTGGACATGGCTTGCGATGACCACGGACGGATTAACGTTTATACTCTGTTGTAATGTAACAATATATATATGTATACCCCGTCAAAGCATGACACTATTCTTCAATGCACTCCACTCAGCTTGACACCGCTGCCTCTTCCATCCTCCGCGCACCCGACGTCCCCCTCGACACACACGATGTACTCCGTCTCAGGCGCAAGATCGATCGTCACATCCTCCCCTTCATGTGCAGTACGTCTCCCCCTCCCCCCGTCTCCCTCTCCGCTCATCCCCTCCCCCCCCAGTCATGTATCTGTACGTGTCTCCGCACCCGCTGCACCCACCGCTCACCGTCCCAGAATCACCTTCATGGACAAAACAACCCTCGGCGAAGCTGCCGTACTCGGCATCGAGTCCGTCCTCTCTCGCCCCGCTCAGCCCCCACTCACCCCTCTTCCAGAACTGGCGCCCACCTCAGTGCCACCCAGTTCAACTGGCTTGGCACCATCTTCTACTTCAGCTATCTCATATTCCAATACCCCCAAAATCTCGCACTCCAGCGTTTCCCCGTCGGCAAATGGATGAGGTACTACTCATCCTCTCCATCCCCTCCCCCCTCCCCCCGCTGACCCCCCACAAGCATCAACATCTTTCTCTGGGCCGTCATCCTCTGCTGCCACGCCGCTTGCACCTCCTTTGGCGCCCTTTTCGCCGTCCGCTTTCTCCTCGGAATCTGCGAGGGCGCCATCACCCCCGGTTTCATGATCGTCACCTCCATGTTTTACACCCGCGCCGAACAGACCCGTCGTGTTGGTTACTGGTGTCCGTTCCCCCCTCCCCCCCCCCCTCCCACATCGCTCACCTTCCCTTTCAGTCCTCATGAATGGTTTCGCCGTCATCATCCTTGGCTTCGTCGCTTATGGCGTCCTTCATATCAACACCCCCCGCATCATGCCCTGGCAATGGTATACTCCACTTACCCCCCGCATCCTTCGCAACTCACACTCATCTTCCTAGGCTCATGATCATCACCGGCATCATCACCCTCTCCACCTCGGTTCTTTTTTGGTGCGCTTCTTCCCATCCCCCTCATTCATCCTCTACATGTACTACCTCCGCAGGCTCTTCTTCCCAGATTCTCCAACAAACGCCTGGTTCCTAACTCCGGAAGAGCGCATTGCCGCCGTAAAACGCATCCAAGTAAATCAGACCGGCGTGGAAAACAAATCGTTCAAGATAGAACAGTGAGTCGCTTCTATCCCACTTCTACTCCCGTCTCATCAACGTCCCTCGAGGTTCTACGAAACCGTCAAAGATCCAAAGACTTGGCTTCTCGCTTTTTTCGCTGCTGCTGCGTGCGCCTCTTTCTTTCATTTGCGTACCCACTTTCTCATACCATTCCCCCATTCAGTAATATCGTCAATTCGGTGCTCCCCTTCCTATCTTTCCTGGTTTCGCCGCTCATTTATCCCCATTTTCCCAGCTCACTAATCAACGTCAGCTCATAGTTGCCCAGTTCGGTTTCAATGATATCCAAACAACGTTGCTTGGCTGTGTAGACGGCGTCGTCGAGAGTGCGCTCCTCCGCGGATTCTTCCTCTCCTCATTGGCCTGCTCACACAACCCCCATCAGTCTTGACAATCTTCCTTGGCATCACTCTTGCATCACAACCTTACATCGGCCGTGCCTACGCCGGTGTACTCATGTATGTTCCCGCCATCCTCGGCACAATCCTAGTCAGTACCCTCCCATTTTCGGACAAAGTCGGTCTCCTCTTTTCCTATTGGATATCAAGTGAGCCGTCGTCTCCCCACATCATCAACCTTGCTCACATCCATGATAACCGTTCAGTTTTTGCCATTACCCCGTTTACCATATTCCTAGGATGGGTAGGTTCCCTAACAGCCGGTCATACCAAACGCGAGTTCATGCCGCCCTTGACCTCGAGTCGTACCCTGATTCGTCGTTGGCAGGTATCTCCACCAATGCCATCGTACTCAGTGCTTATGCGATCGGAAACGCCGTTAGTCAGTTTATGTGGAAGTCACAGTACCAGCCACGGTAGAATCCATTCAGCCTTCTCTCCGACCGAGCTGAATGTGTCGCAGGAACCATGTCCCCTGGGCTGTCATCACTTGCACCAACTTTGCTTCCGCAGTCACACTCCTCGTGTTACGCTTCCTGTACTCGCGTGAAAACAAAAGGCGCGACCTCGAAACTCGGGATGACACCTACGATGCCGTCTACATCAAGACCGAGTCTGGCGAAGAAAGGCAGATTGACAAGGCAAGTATACCATCGATATTTCTTCTGCATGGCATTCATCATTCTCCACAGGCTTTCCTTGACCTGACCGATAAGCAAAACCGCGATTTCCGCTACGTCCTATAAACTTCCATCCGTAATCTTTGTAGGCCCTCTGGAGACGATACCTTAGACACCAGTGTATGCCTGATCATACTTATTTGCGTGTACTTGATGTAGAGTCCACAACCCTTTGGGATATGACCATCCGGTAATTGTCCTTTACGGGGTGTTCGGTCGGGATGACTTGCTGTGCCCAACCAAGGATTTCCCATCTTCTTGTCTCTGTCAGTCTGTACAGACAAGTAGCACTCTTTTTGTTCCTTTGTGAAAGAGAAAGTGTGGATGGTTCAATGTGATTGGAGTCCTCTGAGCATATGGAATTGGAGCCACTGGCGCTTTCCAGCGCACTCGAACAGGTGCTGCAGAAAGAGGAGAAGGGAGAACTACAGGACGAGGAAAGGTCTTCCTCGCATTTGAAGCCAGAGACGCCATTCAACCCACAAGAGTGGACACTAGATGGGCACGTCGAATACTCGGAGCTGCATTGGTGACTCGAGACAAGACAAGTACACAGTTTGAGTGAGTCAGAATCGTCCGAGTTCTCCCGATCGCAAACCGGAAAATTGAGGGACAATGAATGATGTATGATGCCGTCGCGAGGACTAGTCGTAGCAAACAAGGACTTGGACAGATGATGTACATGTCGCCGAAGAGTGGTCAACACCAATAGAAAGCGCAAACGCTCCACCACCAGCTCACACGCGGTTGCGGAAGCGATGGACGAGTGAACCGCGAGTTCGTCCACGATGTAAGCGGCGCAATCTATCCCGTCCGACTTACGGCGATGTGGCACGTACGCGACGATACGGACGTGGCGAGCGCCGTATACGAGCCCAAACAGCACCAGCCACTCTGGAAATGGTCCCGAGATAGCTTTGACGGCTGCTCTTTGTGTCGACAATGCGAGGAGCGTGAGATGGAACTGCCCGTGGCTAGTTAGCTCCTCGGGGATGGATACCAACGCGAGTGGTTTAGAGCGGGAGTCGAAAGACGCGGTTCGAGTTGGCTCTTTCATCCCGAGGATCAAGCAAGTCGCATTCTCGGTGACCTCTGGGACGAGTGCAAAGTCAACGCACCAAGGCGTACTCTGCGAGGAGTGGCTCATCGCCGGCACGTCACTAGCTTGCCTGTCTTAGCTACGTTGAGAAAAATCGTCGGTGGGCGCACTTACTTGCTTAGTCTGGTGTGAGGAATGCCCTCAAGTGCACGAGGAACGAACGTCGCCAGACATTCATCCATCCCAGTGTTTGTCAACAAGTGCGATACCATGTCTCGCGGTACTTCTTCATCGGGCGCAGCCAGACGTGTCTCGGCGGCACTTGCGAACCGAACGTCGCGAAAGGGACAGTATCGCTCTGTAGCGCCGCGGCATGCCACTCCACACTTCAAGTTGCCGTTGCCAGCGAAAGCTAAGCACTCCTTGCAAGGTTCATGATACTCAGCAAGACTTCTTGCACTAAATTAATACGGAACTAACCATCCATAGAGCGGGTACGATAAGTTTGGCGCATCCTTCAGGTTTCCAATAGGAGCGAAGATGGAGCACGTACGCCAACGCCTGTCTGAGTTCTGTCGGGCTCGTCTCCAGCGACCTCTTGTCCAGTAGCAACCTATCTGGAATCAGTAATGTAGGGAACGGTTCATCCTCAAAGCCTTGCCTCTCTCGTTCAGGCTTCTCGGAATGTGTGCACAACATGTGGACTTGTCGGACGATGGTGTAGTAGGATGAGACCGGAATGCTATTGTATTGCCAGACAGTGGCCAGAGAGTAGGATTCAAACCAACTGGCACTGACTCGGATGGTGACTGAATGCCCATAGTAAGCCTGGAATCTATCGCGACTTGTGCGAGACCTGTTACGTCTAGCCTGCTTGCACCGGAAACAACATCCTACATAATAATGCGCGTGCTATACTGCCGCGCCTGTCATCGCGAATATTGGCGAGAACGTGATCATCGAGTTCCGGGAGGCACTAGTAAACGAATTCATGAGATTAGCCAACTCTAAACGTCAAGATCGTGTACTTGTAGTAGTCACAGGGGTCATATAGCCGAACACATTACACGAAGGAAGCCACTTTCACTGCTTTTCGAACGGCAGCTGAATTACCCTCAAGGTATCGATATGTTGTCTGGAATGCTCGAGTCATCTGGTGTTCTGTGTTGGAGGCCAACGAGGGTGTAGCCTTGGGTATTATGATCGGTCTTCCAAAAAAGTCAACGGGCGGCTAGGTATAGAGTTCGAATTAGACTACGACCAAAATCAGAGACATTACAGGTCCCTACCTTGTCTGCAATGTCGGCGTGTTTCTGCATGCGTACCCGTTTGTTGACAGGACCAAGGTCAGAGCCGGATGATTGGGTTCGTTCCAAGTGACCCTCTTCTACCGTATTACCTATCATGCCCCCAACATCATCCAACTCTTGTACAGGAATCCTACAATTGACGCTGAATGAAGGGTATTGGCAAGAAGGCTAAGACCGACCCCCTGTGAGCTAGGATTCTTGGCTTAACAGTTACATTCTCGACCGTGACCGTCTGTGTGACCAGGGCGGCATCGATCTGCGACATGTTGGGAGTGTTTTTAATGAAAAATAAAAATAAAACGCCACAAACCTCCGTAGCAATAAGGTGACGAACAGCGTATCTTGAGACTGCAATATCAGGTGCGCGCCTCCCGTCATAGGTCACGAAAACATCTACCGGCCTAGGGATTTCGTTAATTCCAGCCAAGGTAAGACTGTGGGGGGTACACACGGGTCGAGTCTGTAAACCACCTGACCATCCTCTGTTCTTTCTTGAACGAATCGAAGTTCAAGGGAAACCATGATTTCAACGAGGCGGGCAAGCAGCGCACGTTCTTCGGGTTTGATAATTTGACTATTCACCTGTAATAAGGCAAGACAAGCTCAACCTCGATATTGGACGGGATCCAAGTGCACTTACTGGTCGCAAGGGGGGTGATATTATACGGTTGATGTACGGAACGAACTCTAGCTGGAGAACCTGACCCATGATTAGGTGTCGGTTAGCGCCTGTATTTCTCCCTGAAGTCCGAATGCCATCAGAAAGTGATCTCAGAATGTCTTCATTGGTGCGCGTGATCAATGCATTCTACAGTTCAGATGTCAGTGATCGTGAAGTACAGTAATTGAAGGAACTTGCATCCCAATCCACGGAGTCCCTTTCAACTCGTTTCCCCGCGCGCTCTCGGCACAGCGGGTGGAAGGGAACGAGAAAGTACGGGAGGTATACTTGCAGACCAAAGTCACCGTCGGCATACATGGCCGAGTAAAAGATATCGAACGTTCCTAACCATTCATCTCCCTTCTCATATCGGGCCATGTTCGCCTCGTGTCGGTGGCAGCTCGTATAATGTACAAAACATCCTAAAAATATTGAATAACGAGAAGTCTGTCTTGAAGAAAACGTACCATTGGCGATGTTGGGTAGGTTATTGAGCGCCTCTATTGCTCGACTGAGGCGGTTTACATATTGTGCCTCCTCCATCTCGCCTATTGCCAGTTCCCGGATTCGCTTGCGTGACAGGGGCGCAAATATCTCATTCAGGACTGCTGTTGCGGTAACATCTGCTTCCTTCATACCAATCGTGGCACGACGAATTAATTCCTCTGTGACGCCTTCGTTGCGTGATTTTACAAACTGCTCTGTACTGGTCAGTAACACGAGAAATGCAGCGTGCGTTGACACACTTGTAGGGTATTTAAGCAGCCTCTCAGATCGCCTTTCGCAACATTGACCAATGTGCTGAGCGCTCTTGTGTCTGTGTGCAGCCCCTCGAGCTCACAGATCTCCCGAAGCCGCTTGACTATATGAATATCGGCTGGTCGTGTATATCGAATCTGTCTTGCATGTGAGCGGAGCTTAGCCATCGAGTGTGCGTTCTGGTCATTGCAAATGCAAATGATGGGTCGCAACAAAGGTCGCGTGTCTTTCTGTGCTCCAGCCTTCCCTGTACCGTAGTTTAACTCAAAACGTAGGTAAGTATTTTTTAAAAATCAGCCTCACGTTTTTTCTTTGGTTTATTCAAGGTCAGTGAAACAAGCTTCTGGACGAAACTACTTGACTGTGACGAAGATTTTACCTGGGTGCTCGAAGGTAGCTGAAACTCTGACGTACGTTGTCCCCACCACCACCAGTCGCCCCATCGATTTCATCAATGATGAGCAAGACAGGCTTCGTGCTGCCAATTGCAGAACCTGATTCAAGAACTGGACGGATCCGGTCATCGATTGACTGTGCGGACCGTGTATCACTGATGGGTTTGGTCAAAATGAAGAATCACTATGTACAGTGGAATCACCTGGCATTAATTTCCACTACTTCGTAACCTGCTTGTACGGCAACGACGTGGGCCAGTGTGGTCTTCCCAAAACCAGGAGGTCCAGATATCAAGAGTAGCTGACAGTGTGGTAGGTTTATAGCCAACACAAAGTTATTAGCCACGCCACCTTTTCCATTGGTCGATGGTATTCGTCCTCGGGGTCGTAGTCCTGGTCATCTTCTCTAGGTCGCTTCCTATTTTTTCTTTTCCCGAAAACGCACCAGTCCCACTGTTTTACCCAGGCCATCACTTCCCTGGCAGCCCTTTCATTACCCAGGAGTTCCGTGAAGCGCTGAGGGCGATACTGATCGACCCATAACGTGTCATCAGGGCGATGAGACGCCTCCGGTTTTGAAGACCTTTGTCCTTGTGTGAGATCCACGTCTGACATACGAAAGTGGTCTCTATGCGTACGGAGCAATGGTGTTCGAAGCCACGGAGACAAAAAGCTCGTCCATGAGCCTATGAATAGGCACATCGAGTAAGTTTGCTATTGGCAACGTGGAACACGACTAATTTTCAGGTTAGTAACGATAGGGATGGATAGCCGTCCCGTACCTTTCGCAGGGTTACGATCCGGGATTTGCGCGAGATGAAGAAAGAATTTCCGTCAAAGGTAGTCGCACGAAGAGGTGCACGAGGATGTGTCAACATTCCGGGGGTATGAAGTGTCGATGATTTTGAGTTTCCTCTGGAATAGTTGGGTTTCAGACCCAGGATATCCGAGACTGAGGGGAATGCTTCATCTGATCTACATGAGAGGTGACGTCCGCATGGAAACCAAAACACTTGCCCTGAGATGGTGAGAGCGGTGCGGTCGAAAGAGCTGTAATGTTTCTAGACGTGATCAGACATGATGAATGGCTACGACGCGACGTACCATTGCTCTCCGACCGCAACGCGTCGTCACTTGAATGAGGGATATTTTGAAAAACGGACGAACGGCCCAGCAGACCATTGGACTTGAAGGCAGGCGGTGAAACGGATGATTCTGAGGGGAGCAGTCCAGTTGGCAGGAAACTGTCGTTCATGGTCGCCGTAAGACTGTAAGCGCGTCGACGCGAGCGTGGGAAAATAATGGACGCGTCTGTGGCTGATGTAACACAAGAATATACATACTCAAAAGATGTGAATGCAGCACAGCAAGTATTTTTCCCCGGATACAAGTGACATGGGCGCTTCAAGTTTGGAGGTCAACGTTGTCAACTTGTAAGCCTAATAATCGAACGGCGGGCCATTTTAAATAAACGACCGGCTGAAGTCGGGTGAGGCGGGGTTTGGAACTGACTTTGAATTTGACTTTGGCGCGTTGTGAAGCGTATTTCTTCTACTCACATTCCTTCACCTCTTGTCGTCGTCTTCGTCGTTCACCACAATGCTTACCGCTCGCGGCGTCACCCGCGTCTCCAGGAAAGCCATCAACAGCGCAAAGAACACTAATCGGTTCTTGCAAACTGCTACCCCGCTGTTGGCCCGCGCCTCCTTCCCTTCGTCCCCTTCAAAGCAAACTGCTGCAGCCCGTCCTTCACGCATTTCTGCTTCCCAGTCAGGTTCGCTTTTTTCTTCTCTCTTACACTTTTCTTTCTGGTGCTGAGAACGTTCCCGCATTCCAACTTTTTTTTTTCCTTCCGGTGTTGGAATGCAGTGCGTCATTATGCGTCGGAAGCCAAGGGAACCATCGGTACCGTGAAAACGGTCATTGGTGCCGTCGTCGACGTTCAGTTTGAGTCCGATACTCTTCCTCCCATCCTCAATGCCCTCGAGGTTCAGGACTTCCACGGCGGTCGTCTTGTTCTCGAAGTTGCATCACATCTCGGTGAAAATTCCGTCCGTACCATTGCTATGGACGGTACGGAAGGTCTTGTCCGTGGTCAAAAGGTTGTTGACACTGGTGCTCCCATTCAAATCCCTGTTGGCACGGCAACTTTGGGACGAATCATGAATGTCATTGGAGAGCCCATTGACGAACGTGGGCCCATCAAGGGTGTCAAGTTCTCCCCAATTCATGCTGACCCTCCTCCATTTGTTGATCAATCAACTACCGCCGAGGTTCTCGAAACGGGTATCAAGGTTGTTGACCTTTTGGCTCCTTATGCACGTGGTGGAAAGATCGGCCTTTTCGGTGGTGCAGGTGTTGGTAAAACCGTATTGATCCAGGAATTGATCAACAATGTGGCGAAAGCCCATGGTGGTTTCTCCATCTTCTGTGGTCAGTGTATTCTCCCATGTCGAATTAGGTATAGTATTTAATATCTTGTCAGGTGTCGGCGAACGGACTCGTGAGGGTAACGATCTCTATCATGAAATGATTGAAACTGGTGTCATCAATTTGGAGGGCGACTCCAAGGTCGCACTAGTTTTCGGTCAGATGAACGAACCTCCTGGTGCCCGTGCACGTGTTGCCTTGACTGGTTTGACCATTGCCGAATACTTCCGTGACGAAGAGGGACAGGATGTGCTTCTCTTTATCGACAACATCTTCCGATTCACCCAGGCAGGTTCTGAGGTGTCAGCCTTGCTCGGTCGTATTCCCTCCGCCGTCGGTTACCAGCCAACCCTTTCGACCGATATGGGTGGCATGTATGTAATTTTTATTTTTCTGTTATCTTTATATCTGACACAATTTTAGGCAAGAACGTATCACAACCACGAAGAAAGGTTCGATCACTTCTGTGCAAGCCGTCTACGTGCCCGCAGATGACTTGACTGATCCCGCCCCGGCAACTACATTCGCTCACTTGGATGCTACGACTGTGTTATCTCGTGGCATTGCCGAGCTCGGAATTTATCCTGCTGTAGACCCTTTGGACTCGAAATCTCGCATGCTTGATCCTCGCATTGTTGGCCGGGAACACTATGAGGTCGCTACCGCTGTCCAGAAGATTCTTCAAGATTATAAATCGTTGCAAGATATCATTGCTATCCTGGGCATGGATGAATTGTCCGAGGAGGACAAACTGACTGTATGTGGATGGATATATTATGCTTGACATTATGCGTTGACGATGCGGATGCAGGTTGAACGTGCCCGTAAAATCCAGCGATTCATGTCGCAACCGTTCCAAGTTGCCCAAGTCTTCACCGGTTACGAGGGCAAGCTCGTTTCTTTGAAGGATACTGTCCGGTCCTTCAAGGAAATTCTATCTGGTGTCCATGACCAGCTGCCCGAGTCTGCCTTTTACATGGCTGGTACGATCGAAGATGTCAAGGCAAAGGCCGAACAGCTCGCCAAAGAGATGGGTGGCAACTAGGAGGGTAGACGTTCTAGACATGATGCTACTTGCTACCTTTATGCTCTGTAGTCTGATCGTAGATTGCCAAAATATTCTATGATACGACATCCTGCAATTGTATGTGTGTCGCCTCGCCCCATCATTTCAAGGCGCTATAGCCAAGTGGTTACGGCGACAGATTAGAACAGAATGACGTTCATCTGTTACTCTTTGAGTGCGCAGGTTCGAATCCTGCTGGCGTCGTCGAGGTTGTTGCTTTTTTGTGTCTTAGGCAAATGTCCAACTTTGAAATATTAGATGATGCTGTGCTTTTAGGTTGGCCCGTCTGCCTCACCACGACAACGATGGTCCCTACAATCGATGAAGTAGAGCAATATTTTGACTATGTCGAACATGCCGTCGCCGACGCCCTCGCAGCCGCTTCCCCTGACCTTCCGAACATCCAAGAAACCTTAAACCGCCTCTGGCTCGACATCTCTCGGTTCGGTCCATCTCGTATGCCCTCTCTCCCTGACATACGTGTTCCCGGACTTGGCGCATTCGAGGTTCCTCCGCCTCCACCTCCACCCCCACTACCACCACCACCAAAGTCCTTTATCGACAACGCTGGCGACTATGTTGTCCAGCACCCATGGATAACATCGGGCATGGTCATTTCAGCTCTCGGTGCGGGCTTACTCGTGGGTTACGGTATCGTCCGCATGAGGTGTCTGAAAGGCAGACGAGCCAAGACACTGTCTCAACCCGAGAAACGTCAGGCTATTGGTGCGTCGTCTTGCTTATCGCTTATGGCGGCAGCTTGATGTCCTCAAGTTATTTTGGGTGGTGACCATCCCTTGGGACTCCCATTGATTCTGGAACTTGAGAAACAAGGCTACATTGTTATCACCAGTGTTTCATCACCAGAAGCTGTCAATGATATTGAAAGCAAGGGGCATGGCTACATTCGCGCCCTAATCCTGGACCCTAGCGAGGTATACTCCCATCCTGGTTCCCCCCTTCAAGGAGATTGACCCGTTTCACATCAGCCGGGCACAGTCCCTATTTTTCTTCGATCTTTGGCGTCTACACTATCCCGACGATTTCCTATCACCGCTGCAGGTGACCCATACGCACCCTCCCCGTATCATCCCCTGGTACATTCTGTGATATCATTACTGACCATGCCAACTGCCTCTGTTCATTGTGTACCAGCACCATTCGAACAGATCTCTTTGCGCAGTACCTACCTTCCCCATCTCCTTTCCACGCACATCGCACCACTTCAAACAATCCAGGCCTTGTTGCCATTGCTCCGCACGGACGCCTCACGCGCACGTGATCAGAAATCAATCATCCTATGTTTGCCGGCTGCTGATGCACGTGTCGGACTGCCATTTGGTAGCGTGAGTGCCATGAGCGCTGCTGCCACTCTCCGTGCGGCCGATGTTCTCCGTCGGGAAATTGTTACTGCACATGGGATGGACGGAATCCGTATCGTGACAGTTGATGTAGGGGAAGTCGGCTCATCGACGAATGATCCCGGTGTCGAGGCCAATATGGATGATTGGACGCCTTCGGAGAAGGCCGCTTACGGGGCGGCATTCAGTACGCTCAGAGAAACTCGAGGCACACGTATGCCAGCCGACGTGTCCACTTTCGTCGACAGTCTTGTCGCCGTTGCCAGTGCTGGTACTAAAGCAAGATGTTCTGGCAAAGTATTTCTTGGTATTGGTCTCGGTCTCATATATGAGAGGGTCAAGGACTGGATACGAGGTGATAGGTTTTCTATCGGGGCAGGAGGTAAGTCACATTGCTAGATCGCCGTACCCTTGGCTTAGCTCTTACTTTGTTAGCTGGCACATATACAATTGCGTCATGCCTTCCTTCCGTGCTCTTGGATAATCTTCTGGTTCTCCCCCACCTCCTGGTCGACTTTCGGAATCGCCTGCTACCTCCTCCAACCCTGCGAACTGACCCTGCCAGTAATCATACTGTCAGGAACATGCCTCCTGCTTCTTTCGCAGAGAGCGCTGCAGGCACTGGGACAACTCTTTTGGCTTTACAACGATCTACTGAACAAGTCTCCGCCGCTTCAAGAACCGCAGTAACTCCTGAGTTACATCCCGCTGTCGACGAGCAAGAGATGAACTCTGACGCGGATGTGGAGAGTAATGATGGGGATGTTGAGAGCACCGGTGTCGGAAGCAGTTGGGTGAGTTTGGGCCTGCGGGAGTCCTCCGAATGACCGGCAGGCGGATGCATCTTAATGTACTAGAGTCGGACATTTCGCTGATGGTGTTTTATTTTGTGGTCACTTTACATCCGTGGGTCTGGGAAGTCGTATTAACTTTCAAAATCTACGTCGTGTGTGAATTAGTCGCTACTAGTATTGTCCTCACGGCTTTCTGACTGATGCGACGTGGTGCTTCACTTTCTCAGCAAGCAAGTTAATTGCTTTGTAGTCGAAACGATGGGTAAGATCCAGAACCCGAAACTGAAAGTTCATGAGAGGGGTAACACCCTCTGGAGGCGTTTCTCTCTGGCTTGTCCCTGCGGCAGCACAGATGGATGCGATCAAATCCAGTCTCCCGAGACGCCCATCAATAGATCATCCTCTCTCCCCGAGCTCTTATCCCGATATCCTACCCCACATAACTCTTACGACGGTCCCCTTTGTGGATCCCGGGACCTTGGAAGTGCTCCTTGACGCAATTCCGCAGATCCAGCAACCGATCCGTGCCAATTTCCAGTCCCTTGTTGTCGGTGACCACTACTTCTGCTCCGTATTCATCGATATCCAACCCACACAGGAGCTCGTCGCTTTGCAGGACCAGATCTTGATCAACTTGCGTCGTCGTGGCTTTGAGCCCAGTGCTCCGAGGTTTCCTCACATGTCGCTGTGTTACATTGCAGACAAAGATCAAAGCGAACGCGTCAGGATAGCACAGGTGTTGAAAGATGCAGGTGTCGTTAGCCAGACAGCTGACCTGCAGTCCATCTCATTACGGTGTGGCGACACCGGTCTTATAGGCTTCGACGGCGCGGAGATTTGGATAGTCAAATGCAATGGTGGTGTGGAGACCTGGGAGGTGGACGAGAGAAAAGTGAAGTTATCTCCAGAATCGTAGCACGGCCCGGGTTACAACACTAGCATTCTGTAAAGACTGAAAGGTTTGGCAAATGAATTATAGCACAAACTTGACTACAAGAGGAGATACACGCAGAGCGATACGATTAGTGCGACGAAGAAAATCAGCAAAAACCGTTGTAATTTGCGGTGGGGGCTATCCAAATCCAATCTCATGATATTATTTTTCCTGTCTTTTTCATCCAAGAAAGTATTGTAACGGTGGTTCACAGAACTCCATTGGATGTTCCCTGCAAGCCAGTCGGTGAGTCCGTCTGCATACGCTGTGAGTTGTTGTTCCAGTTCCCGATTAACCGAAGGTGCCTGTTTCCTGCACGCGTTGAAGCGATCAAGGGCGGACGTAAACAGTTTCTGGGTATGATCGAGTCTCTCCTGTAGTTCCATATGTTCAGCCATTGGGTCCTTCTGCATGACTGTCAAAAGGTTGTTCAATGCTCCGTTATCTCCGTACTCCTTCTTGTAAGAATAGACATCCTAGACGAGGCCCAAGGCAATCTCAGTTTCAGCGAGGATGAGTTGAGATGATTTCTCACATTAACAATGTAGACCATGTCCAATGCGACGTCCTCCATCTCTTTTATGATTGGGTTTATCAAAACATCGTCAGGGATGTAGAGTCGGCGAGTAGATCGCATTAGCACGAAGCATGGACGAGTGCCGATCGTATGCCGACGCGTTACCATGTACGATTGAATGTCGCGAATCGTATTCTCATCCGAGTGGGTTTCCCGGTCAACAGCTTCTTGAACAGTGTTCTTGGAGAACTCGACATTCGAATCGATGAATTGCGGCCAGTGAAAAGAGTCGACAGCGGCTTTCATGTTAGGGACTAACTCCCTACATCGGAAATGATCAACGAATTCTAGACTTGAAGCTGTTAACCAACTTGCGCATTGTCTTGATAAATGGATGTTTAGAGCTTTCTCCCTTGTCACATTGGCTCAGCGTTCTTATCCACAACTGTGAGCGAGCCAGCGCCTTTGTGCTTGAGCAGCGATCACTATACAAAGTACTGAACCACGGTTACGGACGAAACAATGAATAGAGCGTACGTCAACTCCTCAAGCATGAATGATGCTGTCATATAGTCAAGAATCGCCCTCAGCTCCTGACAGGAAGCGAGGGGATACGCTAAAGCCGCTAGTAAGGGCATTTCAGCGTTGTAGACCTCCTAGCAGTGGTCAGAGAGAGAGCCGCCAGATACAATCAACAGATGCGCACAATTGCAAACAGCCATCCGATCTTATCATGAACCCATGAATGATATCCGGTGTCGGCCTCCATAAAGTAGGGGCTGATCTCGCCACCTGGTTTCTTGGGAAGTAAACCGAGGAAGTTAGGAAGACGATAAGTTTGCGTTGGCATTATGATGGGGTGTTTGTCTTCTTACATGCTACATGGTGAATTTATAGCTTGTACGGTCAGGCTACCTACGGCAACAGGACCGGGGTGAAACTAGCGTGCACCTATCTGGCGGTGGCGAAGGTCAAGCATCTAAGACAATCAGTTACCGGGGGAAAGCCGCTCTAAGCACTTGTACTCACTGTCCCCATGCAATCGCCAGGTCGTTCCGTGAGCCCTGTCCTTGTGCGCGTCGCTGTGATTGAATGGGGAAGTACACTGCTACTAGTAAAACCAATGGGACCTTTACTAGTAGTGCTAGTAAGGGTTGCATAAAGCAGTTTATCGGTCTTTAGCCCACGTAGAGCTAGTCTATGGAGGCGCTGCCCAGAATACTGAAAAGTAGGTGAACAAATGACGTGGCGTATTTAATGTCTTACCACTAAATCATCGTTGTCTCGGATGTAAGTGATTACCTCGACGGTAGTCACGGTACGTACACACCTTACTAATTCCGAGTCCTGGTCAGTGCTGTTGATCTGGTTGATCCCAATATTGTAATCAATAATACATATCATTTTCAGTGTGGAACCTCGAAGCCTGAGGCGGAAAGGACTAGATCGGTGCAGCTAAAAACCAAAAAGGATGGCTATGACAATGTAGAGATGGAAAACAGTATCATCGGTAAGGGAAGAGTGCTAGCTGAGTGTGATAAGGATGACTGAGTGAGACATACTAGTAAACACCACAGCCCCACAAGACTGAAATGGATCACAACGTCCTATGTTGATCTGACCTAAGTTCGGCTGTGGAAGCCCCTGATGGAGGCTCGTAGAGGGGCAGTGGAATCGAGTAGTCGAGCTTCCGCTCGCCATTTGAATGGAAGAGCTGTGAATACGCCGGAAGAGTTTGCGTGTAGGGTACAGTTTTCCCCACGTCATCGCATGGGCTCTCCATAGCATCTCTCAAAGGTATACGGACTTCGGGCACATTGACGTGGCTCATCGGAAGGGAAAAATGGAGGCGTTCGAGTATGGTTTCATCAGCGAGGTCATACTCGCAGCTGATCACGACGTGCATGTGGTGCTCCACACTGAAAAGTGGACCTCTCTCGGTAATCCGTCGTCTCCGGGGACCCGCCCAATCACGGACATAGGGTACTGTTAAGATAGGAACTTTGGTCTCCAGAATGTACCAGTTGTCTTCAGAAGACGGGATATGGCCCAGGTCAAAGATACGGCCGCCCCCAGAAATGATGTATCTGCCCGATTCGGTAGGGGAAAGAATCGAGAAAGATCGTTTCACACTTGATCCGAATGTCCCGAGAAGCCCGGTGTCGTATAGGGTATGAATGGGGTGAGGGTTTCGCAGTGGAACGCGAGGAGGTTGGTGGGTTTGTGGGGGAATGGGATACTGGTCGATGTCACCTCGACTTAAGTTGTTCCTAGTCGACCGGGCATCAGCCACTAGCTAGCGAAGCTTGGGGGGAGCCAAACCTATACACTTCGACCTGCTCTATATCAACGGAAAATTCTATCATCCTTAATCGTTTCCGCTCGGCATCGTTCAAGTCTTTCCCGCGGACCCGTAAGATAAAGGGAAGGGAAGTCTCATCCATTGCTGTAACACTTGGTATGCTGGCAGTGACCTCAATCTTCTCCAGAACGTCATTCGGCATAGATCTTCGAGATGAATCCTCTGAGTCGGGTTCGCGACGTGCATCAACGATGTAGACAGACATCGGGAACGTGCTAGATGACGACCCAGACTGGGGTTCAACGAGACGTCGAAGGCTGATTGGACATCTCTGTGCATCGACTGCGCGTGTTCGGGAACGGACGGGGCCACATATATTGGCGAAGGAAAACGAGGAATGGCCGTGGTTGATATCGACAAATCTAGCGGTGGCATAAAGAGCATAAGAAGTTCCGGTTGGTTGCAACGATGCATCCCCATAGACCGAAGTGGTTGGCAGCCAGCCGGGCACAGTGATGTCAAAGACAACATTCCATAGACAAGGCTTATCAGAGTCCTCGTGACCCTCGTTCGAGATGTCCATGGGATCGCCGGGTAGCAATTCGCGTATAATTGAGCAAAGACGGACGGGAGCATATCCAGTTGCAGGAGAGAGCGTTTCTGACTGGCCTTCAAGTGTGATAGTCAAGGATCGTAGCAGAATGCGCGTAGTTGCTTTTCGTCGGACAAAGAGCGAAGAGGGGGAAGTGAGTGAGACAGAGACGTAGCCTGAAAGCGAGAATGTCGATCTAATCAAGTATGATGAAGGGCACGACTCCAAAAAGTGGGGCAAACGCTCTTACGACGAATCCGCATCCCCATACATGTCCAGAACGTCTGAGAACGGTTCAATGCTTAGTGCAAGGGGCATCGGTACGAGGCAAGGAGTGAACTCTGGAGGTCAGAGATATATCTATGGGCCACCTCATGCGCTGTGGCCGGTTATATACGGACGCATGCCACTCGGTTATCTGGACGGGGGGCCCGGAAAACAATGGTAGCTAGGCCAAGGGTTGCGCACGGTCACCGCGGCCTGGTACTACGAAAACCAGCGAATATAGAAAATTGGGAGGTGATCCCTTTGTTTCATAAACCGGCGAGTTGCCTTTATGGGTGCACAAAGGGACCGGGGACATGGACATGGTAGGAGAACAATGGAGAACTCGCTTGGCAGTGCGGGTGCTGAGACCATCCATTGTCTTCCCATACGGTGCAGCGGCGTTCGCGTAAGTGTGAAACTTGGAGTGCCTGACATTCATAGCAGATCACGCCAACAGTGTGAATGACCATACTACTCATCCAAATACCCTTGACACTGCTAAGACATCCTCTTCCCTTTGACGGAGTGCCTTTCTCCGTGCATTATCTTGCTGAGCATCTTTTCGCTTGCCGTATCTGTCCCCTTTGCTCTGTTTAATTGTTTTTCTGATCGCGGTTGGTGTGATGAATTCTGCAATACGATGTTCCTCTCAGAAACGACACCTCAAGATTAGCGTGAAACGATGAACCTGGATTAGAGTAGACAGTGACACCGCCAAAGGCACCCTCGAATATCCGAATGGGCGTTAATACGAATCGAGGACCAATCTCGACTAACGATGTACTGGGGGGGGCATTGGGTTGCTGAGGATCTTTTTCGAGGATCTGGTGTACAAGGTATTTAAGCACTGCGGAGGCGATATCGGAGCACAGAACTAACCTGAAAGTTTCGAAACCAGATTTTGTTGTCGAGTATGGAGAACGTTAGAACATGGTCAATGAACGGTTTCGATCTCCGAGCCAGAGGAGGAACGCCAAAAATCTAGTAAACATGCGGTTAGGTGGACCAATGAATAAAAACCACTCCCGCACATGCGTAAAGATCTCTTTTGTCAATTTACCCCACTCGCTTTCGTCAAATGCCTTGTCGAAACTGAGTATGCCTCGACTTCCTTTGAGGCAATTACCTGTCATCTTCAACTCGTCCACGGTGTGTACGTTCTGTACGTGCAGTTTTATGCTCGGTCCATTGGGAGTCTTGGCTGCCCACATATAAAGATCCTGGTGTCTCCGAGCCTCAAAGTACAGTGTATTGTTGCAGTTATTGAGATCCGCCAACTCCGGAAGGAGGTGCAATTGAGCTTTCGAGTCTAGCTTGGATTCTACGAACGAGGTATGTATCTAGTCAAGAGGCATGATTTGGCACGACGACATACCTTTCTTGGTGTGAGGCAACAACGCTTCCAGATCGCTCATAAGATGCCTCATGCGGTGCGTAACACCACGAGAGGAGAGCAGCAAGACGCGCTGTTTGTTCCTCTTTCTCGGTTGAACGAGTGGTTCGTCGTCGTCGACGTCCATACTGTCCGCCTTGCGTTTTGGTTTCCTTTTCGACGTCTCAGCTCTTGCTGCATTGGCCCTTTGCGCTCTCAGTACGGACGACATTGCATTCGACAAAAAAGTTGAGCACTCCATTCCGTAGTGATAAATGTTACGTAAGCGACCATGACCCTTACAACCTCGACATTTCTGACAATAATAATTACGAGGGGGGTGAAGATAGGGAAAGAAAATCACAACATTCACAGTGCTCTCAGGACGATGACGACGAGGCTGAAGCCCGGAGCTGTTTTTGCTTCTCTTGTTCCAATCGCTATTTTCGAAATGTGTCAAAACGGAGTTAAACCTAGAAACATATACATACGTGGTAGAGTAGCTGAACCGCCATTTGGATATTGGTGGGTTGCCCGGTAATCACTACCAACCTTTCGCCTTCTGACCCGGACGATGGGGCGCCGTTCAGGCCAGCTCCAGGCTCCATGATCTTGATCTGACTGGCGCTCATATGCCTTATCTCGTTAATTTTGCTGCCGCCCTTCCCTATGATGCATCCTACAAGATCGTTTGGAATATAGATTTGCTGCGTTTGCAGCTGTTGTGGTGGGTTGTGCGCTGGAGCATATGGGTGATGCGACGAATAGCCTGGCACGTAGGACGACCCTGCATATGGTGGACGTCGAGTGTAGTTCGACGGACGGTAATTTGCATGACTAGACGATGGCATACGCTCTTGCGCCTCGATGAGGATGTTGCCGATATAATACGTCGCAATGTGAATAGCATCCGCAACTCCTGCCACGCTCAAGACACGCTATGGTTGTTAAGTCGCGCATAAGACTTCGAGAGCAGAGTTTCTTTGGTGCATGATGCTTACTTCCGTCGAGCCAGGGAGCATCCCCTCGCTCGCGTTTAGCCGAGCCCCACTGGCATCTTGGATTTCCTTGATTTTGGATCCTTGCTTGCCTATCACTGATCCCATACGAGAATTAGGAATCATGAACTTGATAGTGACTGCGCGGCTTCCAGGAACAGAGGGGACATCAAATGGTTCGTCGTTAATTCTCCGCACGATAAGGCCAAAAGCCTGATGGTGATGCCGCACAAAATCTGACATGAGGACTATCCGAACCACGACAAAGAGATCGAGTACATACCTTGGACACTGCATCAAGGGGCCCGCTAACGTTGAGAATTCTCTCGGGGTTCCCTGGAATACACTCTGAAACCATAACGCGGGCACCACTCTTGTCGCGGATCTCGTTGACGTGTGAACCACCCTTGCCAATGATGATTGATGCATCTTGAGTGACGATCAAACAGCGCATATGAATCATCGCCGAAGGTGGGGGAGGGGCACCGGAAGAGGAGGGTGCTGCGGAGGTGGTTGCGTGCGACCTGCTAGCTTCGTCTGACCTGCTGCGGGAATCTCCACTTTTGTTATCCGATGATGAGGGCTTGGGTGAAGGAGTGGACGCCGTCGTGTCTGCTACTGATGCGGGCCCCTCCGCCATATTCACATCATGAGTCATAGACGGATGAGTGGGTAGGCCGGAATCCTGGGTCTTCTGCGCTCGTAAGTCATCCGGGGATGCCGTAGCGCCTGTATTTGCACGTTTGTGATGTTTTTTCTCGTCTGAGTCTGAAGGAGAACGGGACCGTTTGCGGTTATAGTCAACTTCTGCCATGACGAATTCAGCAAAAAAAAAAAAAGAATGAGGAGTGAGTTTGGGGGATGAGGGCTTGAGAGTGATGATATGGAAGATGAGTTTGTACTGGGGAGTCGGAGGGACGGATTTCTGATAGGGAAGGGGGGGAGGTGGTGAGGAGATGATGGAATCGAGCTGGGTAATCGCCAATGGAGAACAAAACGAACATACCTTGCAGGCGAAAAAATTGGCAAAGTAAAAGGGGGAAGGACGAGGGCGAGGGCGAGGGTTTCGTTTATGTATACCAATGCGTGACCTAAACATGTCACAATACATATCTCAGCACAGCCACACTCTCCACAAAGTCTCTCCGTCGTCCCTTAATGCCTTTGCCTTCTCCTCCTCCTCGAGCCTAGGACACTGCCGTGGAATCAGCCAGTTGTATCCTTTTAATGCGTATGCAGTACAGTGATGCTATCACGCGCAATCTGTCCGAGCGTAATCAGACCACTCACTTCCGATGCTACCAAGACCTGTTTGAATTATGGTGTGCGCAAGTAAAGCATCGAGAGATCCGCTCATTTGGTAGAAATCAAAAGACAGCCCCATGCTGTTTAACATCGCCGGATCGTCCGATACCAGAACAACGGGTACTCCTTGGTTCATGAGCGCCGGGAGTGGATGTGTAGCCATCGACGATGTCCGCCGCTATCATCTTTTGCCAGTCAACGACCAGGCTCGAGCAACACCCGGCACAGGTCACTCACCAAAATCTCGTTCCTCCAATATCTATTCAATCTGTCGTCGATAGGGCACACCTCTAGCACGATTTTGCGCTCGCGGCAGATAGCCATCAACTTTGGGTGCTTCACCAGAGAGAATCCATAGCCATAGCCATACCTGCGTATTTGATACCTACGCTGCATCGGTGACCCCGCAGCTATGCGTGTATTGGACCTTTGGAATAGGCCTGATCTCAGGCAGTGTTCCCGAAATCGTCGAGTTATTGATCACATTCGGGCACCGAATGTGAATGGCGGGTTGCTGAAACGCAAGCTCCAGTAGGGAACTAACTTCGACTGTCACGTATTGATGGACATGTAGCAGTGCGCCTTTCAGCATCTGTTCTCGCAGAATGAGTTACTTGGATTCGTGGATTGCCGGGGAGACACCGGCTTAATTCTCACCGTGCGTAGGATCTTAAAGAGCCTACTCTTCATTATAATATTCTTCCCCGTATGGATGAGGTTGCATATCTACGTGTAGGTTATGAAGTTTGCAGACCTGTCAAGAATTCCATCCCAGGGAATGGGTGGGGGACATCTTCGTGTTAGTGTCTGTGCCTCTTTGGCGAGAATGGACCTCGCTACTCGGTCTGCCCGGAGTTCTGCAGGTGAGAAGCATTTCGTGATGTCACAGTTGGAGCGATTCCGTAGATAGTCAGCGCATGATCCATTTTTAGCACATTGAAGAGACTTACAGTTCGATTCGGAGATTTTACTATTTATCAGGAACGAGAAAGGGTACGCGCGACGCAAGTCACTGGCACTGCGGCATGGAAGATCAAGCAGCGGATCAGTACCCCCACAAATCGGTGACACGAACTCCATAGTCAATTTCTGTCTGACGATACCAACTCCTCGATGAATTCCTCCAGCGGGCCTCCCACGATTTTGAGTCGTTTCTTCTCGGTTTCTCTGAGCATAAATGATAAAATGATTCATCAACCGAGACTGCGGAGCGGCAAGAACGGTACAGACCACAATACTATCACGAGCGGGTTGGCCAAACGTCAGAAGACCTGTCAGCTCACTGGCAAGTTGCAACGAGGACCTGATAACCTCCGTAGACGATGACAGATTTCGAGTTTACCGGATAAAAATCAAAGAGACCCGTGTTCTGAAACAAAGCAGGATCGTCGGAGCTCATTGCCACCGCTGCACCATAATTTAGATGTGTGAGATACATAGGCATAGAAGCTGTAGCTCGCTGTTTTGGGTGCGGTGACCCACGAGTGGCCAAACGAATGTCTAATCATTACAAGGATCTCATTCCTAACAACAATGATTAGCGACGAATCCTGGAAAGACGCATCAGTAAATTTACAAGGTTCTTTAGAGCCTGTTCAGAAAGCCTTCAGAAAGCCAAAAATTGGCAACAATGAGAATCCCGTTGAGTCTGAGTTTCAATGATGCCGTGCGGCATCGTAGCTGTACTGAACCTTAATTACGCCTCAAGACCTCACCAATGGACTCGGATACTGAGATGCAGAGTGATCATCACCGAACACTCATCCGACAGCGCATTGCACAATATACAGCTATGCTCATTAGTCTTATCCTCTGTGCTACTACAGCCTTGCTGGAATCGACCAAGATTGCCAAGAAAATACCTAAACCTTATCATACATCAGTGCTCACTGGGGAGGCATGGGTTATTGAGTTGCTTGTGGGCCATCCAGAGTGGATCCAGTGTGAACTTGGCATGCATGCACATGTCTTCGCAAAACTCGTTTTGGAAC